>NQLW01000100.1:1148590-1204215 GCA_002312845.1 Kalanchoe fedtschenkoi
GAAAATATTTTGAGTATTTTCGGGAAACACTTTGAGTGTCACTATTTTGGGTCTGTCCCAAATCTCTCTTTGTACCCACTATAATTTTTAGTGGAAGAATATATCGGAGTTTGTCCCGTGGACGTAGCCTTTTAAAGGTGAACCACGTTAAATCTGGTGTACTTTTGTGCCTTACTTGTTCGATTATTTTATCCGCTGCTGTACCTGGGGCCTAACAAGTGGCATCAGAGCAAAGGTTGGGGTCTCTTAAAATTCTAAGTATGCTCTGTGGTTGCAGCGTAGTCTGATCTTCCACATCAGAAAAGATTTTGAGACAGTCATTCGAGCAGTAATATTATTCGTATAAACGGAGTACGTATACTGGGGTACTATTCATACGTACGGGAGGTACTGTTCATACATACAGTACTGTTCATACGTACTGTTCACTTATACTGAGTTACTATTCACTGTCGGAAAAAGTTTAGATCGAAGACTGTTGCTGAATTTCGATCTAAATGGAGGCCAGAACAAGCAAGATGATTAGTCTCAGTGGCACAAACTACCACATCTGGAGAAGGAAAATGAAGGATCTCTTGTTTGTGACGAAGCTACATTTACCGGTGTTTGCAACAAGCAAGCCCGAAGACAAGTCCGACGAAGAGTGGGAATTTGAGAATGCGCAAGTGTGTGGATATATCAGACAATTTGTCGATGACAATGTCTACAACCACATTTCTGAGGAGTCTAACGCGCAAGCTCTGTGGAACAAGCTTGAGGAGCTATACGCTTCTAAAACCGGCAACAACAAATTATTCTACCTGACGAAACTAGTGCAAATAAGATACCAGGAGGGTACTCTTTTGGCGGATCACCTGAATGAATTTCAACGGATCGTGGATCAGTTGTCAGGAATGGGTATAAAATTTGACGATGAAGTGCTTGCTCTATTAATGCTGGCATCATTACCAGACTCTTGGGAGACTCTGAGAATCTCACTTACAAACTCTGCTCCAACTGGCAAAGTGAACCTGGAATATGTCAAAGGTGGAATCCTAAATGAAGAGATGAGACGAAGAAATCAAAGTGTCTCTTCATCACACTCAGATGTTCTTGTTGCAAATTCCAGGGGAAGAAGTGAGAGCACGAAGCCAAAGCAGAAACGTTCAAGCAGAGGGAAGTCAAATAAGTATGCCAACGTTGAATGTTACAACTGTAAACAGAAGGGTCACATCAAACGGTTTTGTAGCAAACTCAAGAAGGAGAAGAGTAATGACAAAAGAGGAAAGAATGATGGAGGCAGACGAACTGCCTATTTATAGGCGAGTTCACCGAGTAAACAATGCGTAAACGCGTTGAGTGCGTCTGCCATATTTGATTCCTCCCAGCCGTCACGTTTGATTTCTCCAGCCGCCCCCTTCCTTTTCCAAACTTTGTGTGGGTCCCACATGTGGAGGGACCCCACACCCACTACAAATCTCCCGATCACATGAGGGGATCCACCATTCCAGCCCCGGGAGATTTGTAGTGAGTGTGGGGTCCTTCCACATGTGGGACCCACACAAAGTTTGGAAAATGAAGGGGACGGCTGGAGAAATCAAACGTGACGGGGAGGAATCAAATATGGCAGACGCACTCAACGCGTTTACGCATTGTTTACTCGGTGAACTCGCCTATAAATAGGCAGTTCGTCTGCTTCATTCTCCTCATCCCACAATCTCACAGCCTCAGAGAAATAGAGAGAGGAAGAGAGAAAGAGAGGAGAAAATTAGTGGGATAATTTTTCCTGGGGGAGTGACAAAAATAGTGAGGAAAATATTTTGAGTATTTTCGGGAAACACTTTGAGTGTCACTATTTTGGGTCTGTCCCAAATCTCTCTTTGTACCCACTATAATTTTTAGTGAAATAATATATCGGAGTTTGTCCCGTGGACGTAGCCTTTTAAAGGTGAACCACGTTAAATCTGGTGTACTTTTGTGTCTTACTTATTCCATTATTTTATCCGCGGCTGCCTAACACATCTAACCCTCATTTGTGGAAAAGATAACCAAATGAGGACAAGTTGCCATAAAATTAGAAACAGCTTAGAGGAGTGACCATTCGGCTACTGGTTCCGTGGATGTGCTGGCATGAAGATAAGGCTCTGGTTTTGCCGTAAGTAAGCTTTATGTCTTCAAGTCTCATCCCGCTGCAAGGTTTAAGCCGACTGCAATGTAACTTCACAGCGACCGGGGTGGCTGATGTCCCCTTTATGTTTCTGTACGTCACTGAACTGATCTTCACACTCAAACCCTGCAACAAAATACACAAATGAAAATGAAATACACATGGCATTTGATTGCTGTTGAGAACAGCTAGCTATTTACCTGATGCGGGCAGCCTTGGTTGCTGGGGCAATAGCTCTGATCGATGATAATAGGGTTACTGACTCTGTACATATTAATGTTACTGAACAGGACATTTCTCACAAAGCCATTGCTCTGCCTGGCCCATGACTTGATTCGTATCCCGTTTTGTGATCCGTAGAAGACAGAGTTTGTCAGGGTCACATTCTGCACTCCTGCTTCGTTCAGGCTCTGCGCCAGACTCCCAATGCTGCCGCAAGTGAAATAGGAATACAGTGAGTCACGTTCAATTAGAAAATGTAGTTGAGGTTGGCTTACTTAGTCATATACCTCACACCATGTCCAGGGCCGCATCTCAAGTTTTCCATCCACAGGTTGCTCGAACCAGGACCGATCGAGATGCAATCATCCCCGGTTCTTATGTCGCTTCCTGTGATGGTCACGCCTGATGACCGCATGACATGAATGCCGTCGGTGTTCGGGCTCTGGCTTGGAGCCGCAAGCTTCATGTTCTGCATCTTTATGTTCTTGCACCCATTTATCACAAAATGGAACATTCTGCTATTTATGGACGTTAAGCCGCTGACGACAACGTTGTTTGCCGAGCTGAACTGCATGGACTGCATTGTAAGAATGATACCACAGCAATTAGCTCTCTCTCTCTCTAAAATGCCCATAAATTCTAATCGTAAGGTTCACATTTGATCTTACTATCTACAGAGAGTAGCCAAAACTTCAATGAGATAAAAGATCCAAGTGGGTCTGACAAAGCAATTACCGTTGCTCCGGTGGGACAACTTTTTCCAGATTTTCGGCAAGCCCAGTGGCTGGCACCGTTGGCGTCAATAGTTCCACCCTGTATCGTCATCCCATTAACATGAGCAAACAGAATCCAATTCTGTGCATTACCAAGAGCCAGGTAGCTAGCAGGTGCTGCTATGGTTCCATATATGAAAATGCTGATCCTGCTCCTGCACGGCCCTCTAAACTCTACTTGCCTAACCAAAAACCTCCCTCTCGGAACAACAACGGTGGCAGGCTTGGCAGATCTGCACGCCGCTGCCCAAGTCCTGAGGAAGGCGGCGGTGGAATCTGATCTCGCATCAGCTCTGGCACCAAAACTAACCACATTGTGAGCCGCACCTTCTGAGCTGATGAACAATAAGCAGCACCATGTCAGGAAGGTGAATTTACTGACAGACGAGAAAGGGTAATAATTGAGCGCCATATCTCAAATCAAAACAATGGTATGGATTTGCAGGGGGCATGTCACGTCACCTTAATTTATAAGGTTATGATTTTGCATTGTCAAGGCATCTCAACCTGTTTTTAAATACAACTAACTGTGAGGAGCCACATGAAATACCAGTGAGGGAAGATCTGAATCTAGTTGGCATCACTTGGAAGGCGGTGATAAGTACGGAGGCATGTGATAGGGCATATGGAAATCGAAATTTTCGGAAACAGAAAAAACAAGCCCCATGTGATAAGTTGATGTAATAAGAACATCATATGTTCAAGTTTCATTTATTCTACTTCCACAACTTGGCACGATCTCAGTTTTGAATGATAAAATAGAAAGTAGGCAGTTACAAGTTTGGTGTTTTTTTTTACGTATAAGTTAACAATCATTTACTAATTGTACCAGTAAAATCACTTTATATTCTATTTTTACACGAAATTTTAAAAAATACATTAAATACTTATCAATTAAATTTGTTCAGCCACTAATATTAATTCATATTAGTTCACTCAATTTAACCATAAACATCTACTATTAGGCTGTGTTTGGTTTGAGGAAAGTTAGAGGAAAAGGAAAATGTGGTGAAAAATAAATTTCTCCTAAAATCCATTTTATTTTCACTTTGTTTTGTTTGAGGTGGAAAATTTTGAAGAAAGTACTAAAACATTCTTAAAATTAAATAAATTTTTCATCTATTTTTCATCTAACATTCATTGGATTTCTTCTCATTTTCCCTCAAATTTTCTCCAAACCAAACACTGCCTTAGAGTGTAAGGAGTATTCTTCGTTCCATTAACATATTGTAGATTAGTCTGCTCCACACTCAAAATCAATTGATAATGAGTGGGGGAGCTCAATCATATATTAGAATTACTTTAGAACTTTCAGTGAACGATGTGAAATAATACGATTATGCTCAACACATATGAGTAGCCAATGGAGACACCAATCGGAGAAACTGTACTATCAAGTTCCCGACAAGGAACTAGTTAGTCATTCAACTAAAATATTCGCTTTTTCCTTGACCCTTAACATGGGCAAAGAGATCCATATGCAGCTGCTCCGAACTTGCTTTGTCAAACTATCTCACGTTAAAACAAAACTGAACTAGAAAAAATCCACATTGTTTGACAAATCCACATTCTCCGTTTCTTCCCGTCGAGCAAGAGAAGGCCATTTTAGCGGACGCTGCGCATTGAGGTGCAGCTCCTGTCGTATGATCCGTTCGGCGGGCAAGGCGCCCTGAGGGGTTTTTCATGTTTTAGCGAGAGCCCCAACCTGCGGATTCTGCTCGCATGATTTCAGTGTCTTGTGCCGGTGCACTTTTGCGCCCCCTCGCTAATAAAATTCTCCCTTAGAAAAAATGTCACGGAAACATAAGCCAACACCCAAGTTGTATAAGCGAATTTGAAAACTGAACTTGACTATTGACTATAAACTTAGCTTCTTTATACCCTCGTGAGTCGCTAATTTTAACAAGATATATATAATCTGTGGCTAATGGTTTCATACCTGGAAATGTCAAGATCCCTGCTTTAGCTTTCCTAAGCACCGGTAACCAACAGCCCCAAGATACCTATTTCAATTTCATCAGTGCTCGTCGAAAGACAGATAACCAAACGCCCAAGCTAAAATGTTGATCAAACGCCGTCTCAAATGATCTAACAATGATGTCCCCAATTTCGGCTGAACACGAAACATCCTCGTTAGCAGTCACTTATCACAGAAATTTTTTGTAAAGTGCCCTTTTTTAAAAAGTTTTGTTATCTTTTCTATTTTTTTTATTTTTAATTTTACTATACTTGAATACAACCGCAGTAGTAAACTGGTGATTCTATAAAAACAAAATGATTTTGTAAAAAATAGAGTCGAATAATAGAAAGCAAAACAATCTTAGAGAAAAGATAATCTGAAAAATCCTTACCAAAGCCATAATTTTTGTCTTTCCTCTTCGACTTCCAGCCAAAAATATTTAAGTTTTGAATTTTAATCATTAATTTGTTACGAATGATTTCAAAACTGCATTGCATGAGTTACTGAACACAGAATAGCCCTCACTCAACGATCTCCATTGGTGCTTTGGCATTTGGTTGCGTTCGGTTCACATGATGCTTCAAGTCCCTAACGCAATCCCAAGCTACCTCTGCATTTGTTCCTGGCAGCTTGCGGGATTGGCAACTCGTCGTTTCCCTAACTTTTGTCACCTTCTTTTTGATCTTTGACATTTTCGGATTTGTTATGATAGGTATTGAAATTTTCAAATTTGATGATCACGCCAGCTGTCATGACCATATTCATTCAGGTCTCAATGATTCTAGAAGACGTGGATGGATGAGGCTGTCGAAAGATTAGGTGGAGGAGGATGTCGAATCTAACCATTTAGGGGACATGATATAAAGGATAAGATATAGATCAAAACATGACACACTTACTCGGACTAAGTGCAAAGATCAAACACTTAGTTCGAGTGTAGCCCATGTGGAAGGTCTCGGTAAAGTCCGTGCAAGAAGCTTAACGGGATGGATGGACAAGCCTGGTTCGTTCGAATCTGCATTGGAGGCTTGAGAAAGAGAGACAAGTCCGCACTCTAAAAATTTGTGGAAGAGTATGAAAATTTTTGTAAATATCAAGATATTCTGGGGTCAGAGAATCGTAGCAGTAGGATCGAATCGATCTCCACCGTTTATCGAGAAAGTGGATGTGTATATAAGGGAATGGACTCATTTGCTTCGAACCATCCGATAGTTGTTTGTCTCTATAACAAATAAATGTCTCTCTCATTCTTCAAGTCTCCTTTTAATCATCTTTGGTTTGTTGCCTCAAAAGTATCCAATTTATCTTCAATGAAAGGCTCGCCTAATTTTGAATTCGGAAAATTTTGTGCTAGGAGCTGCACAAATAAGTGATCTAAAATGCGAGTCTATGATAGGTCGTATCAAAGCTTTTCAAAACATCATGACTAATGATTGTGAGACTCATGGAAGGACCACATAAAAAGGAGATCAAAAGTCATTGAGGAAGAAATATGCTAAAGCTTCTGATGTTCGATTTGAAAGATTGTAGACAAGGATTTTCGACAAATGGAATCGCACTGGGATGTGCGAGAACAATGTAGAAACTTTGAATGAGAAAGTTTTAGACATCAAAATCATGTTGGAGGAGATGGATAATGAGGTTGAAGTCATTCGAGAGCTATTAGATTGTGTGGGGAAGGAACTATAAGGTAAGTTATTCAAACATCCCCACATCTTATTTCAAATGTGACGGAATGAGAAGGAGAAGCGACAAGTTGTGGTGAATATATTGGTCACTCAAGTGGAGGAATTCTACAATTATATGGAGAAGGCCAACACCGAGGTGGCAAGGATGATACATATCAGACATGGTGATGGCTCGGTTCCCTATGTGTGGGAGATTATGAGGGTCTGAGATGTATCAAAACCTAATGAGTTCAAGAGAACATACGTTGCGGGAGATATTAACAACTTCATTCGGCACATGAAGCGCTATTTTGATGTCATCCAATTGAATGACACATTTAATGTGAGTATGACGTCCTTTCACGTAGTTGATTTTGTTATAAAACAATGACGAAGGAAGCATACTAAATCCAACTAGGAGTATGCAAATCAATACTTGGGAACAGTTCATTGCGAAATTCAGGAGACAATTCTATTCCATGAACTCTACCCATGACGTCCGGAAGAAACTCGTGGAGTAGAAGCATGGATCATCATTCCATGAGTACGTCGAAGACATTTTAGCGTTGATGCTCCAAATTTTTATCATGAGTGAGGTCAAGCTCTTCTGGAACTTTATGGATGGGTTGAAGTCGCAGGTAGGGATGCAATGTCAAATGAGGGACATGAGGGATGCCACCACCTCAGTGAATGTAGCAGAAGTTTACCAAAATACTCAATGATGGAGGTGACTTCAAGTCAAAGGCAATTAGAATTCCCCGGCTATAGATGGGGAAGCGCATGAGTCAAAATTCATTCAAAACCTATGAATTAAGGAGGGAAACATGTCAAAAGAGAACTGTCAAGAAGTAGGGGTCAATACTGGTGTTCAAGATAAGAAGTCTAGGAACGATTGTTTCTTATGGGGAGGGCCACATTGGATAAGGGAGAGTCCAGAGGAATGCCCTTAGTGCCATCTTTGAGGGAGAGAAAAAAGAGGACCAAACACTTATAGTGGTGAGGAAAAAAGTCAATAGGGTGACCATAACCCATCATAGTGGACACGAGAGCCATTCAAAACTTCATCAAACTCAACGATGAGGTAAGGTTGGGCTCAAAACCATTGAGTTTAAGAGTTGGATGAAGATGGTGAATAGCGAGAAAACACCATTACAGGGGAAAGTAAAGGGCGTGGACCTAAAACTTGACACTTGGTGGAGAGGTAAAATTGAATTTTTGATTACTCTCATGGATGATAAAATATGTGTATTGGGCATGAGTTTCTTTTACAAATTTAATGTGATGACTTGACCAAAAAAGAATGTCATGGTCATAATGAAGGGAGTGCCGCACCTGGTAGTGGCGGTTCCACTGGGTGGACAGCTGTCCACACAGTTACAGACCAAACTGCTCATATTTTAGACACCCTCAATTAAGTCTAGAAATATTATATATCTCATTTTATACCCCTATCAGCTTAAAAAAATTGTAACCCCAATTAAGCCTAAAAATATTATATTTTTTATTTATGTATCTCATTCAGTTTAAAAAAAATGTATATCCTCGAAATAAAATTTTTAGTTCTGCCACTAGCACCTGGTGACCACGACCACCAAGAAGCATTTGAACACGATATATCATTGGATAATACAAGTTGGGCATAAACATGAAGGGAATCAGAATTCAAGCCATACATCAAGAAGCATGATGAAAAAACTAAAAAGAGCGATAAGGAGGCATTTTTGGAGATTCATAATATAAAGTACAAGGATACATCTATCAAGTTATCCAAGAGGCGAGATGTGGATCAGAAAATTGATCAAGCCAAAGGAAAAGAACCGTTCACACCTCAATCTTTAGAGTCCAAGCGAATTTGTTAGAATAAGAGGAGGAGCTTATTTGCTTCAAACTATCCAAAAATTGTTTGTTTCTTTAACAAATACAAGTCTCTTTCACTCTCTAAGTCTCCCTTTAATCATATATGATGTCTTGCTGCCTCAAAGTCATCCAAATTATTTTCGGGGACAGACTTGTCTTTGAATTTGGAAAAATTCTTAATAGATATTATATGGAAAAGTGATTCAAAAAGTGAATATCTTAACATGAGGTATCTAAGACAACGAGTATGAATAAAAGGTGACTATTTAGAGATATTCGGTGGTATCAGGCGCCAATTTTATTAATTAAATAATTCTCTAAAAGTATATTTATTTATAAATTTTGAGAAAATATTGTTGTCATCAATTATGTTCATTTTGTAACAATTCGTATGAAAATTTAAAAGAGAAAATAGTATCTTTATTTTCTTTTATTGGTCTAGTAATTGATTAAAAAAAAAATCAATTTCTGCGGTTCATAAAGTTATACACTGTTGGTAGTTCGCTTTTAGCATAATATAATAATATATAGGATCCACTTTCCCCTAAAATTTATTATCTATCAAATTTTTCCTAAACCAAACACATCCTAAATAATTGATTTATTATTTGAAACAGTGAGCAAAATGCTTTTCTTCTTTAAATTTCACTCATCGTTGTTATTCGATCTTTATCACTATATTATCTAATCCATCATAATCTGTTTACATAATCCATCACTATCAAAATTATCTCAATTATCTAATTACACAGTTGGAAATGATATCACTCACAATTGAAGTATTTTAATTTAAAAAAAAAATCTAACCAAATAAGAAACTTTTTTTAAAAAAATTAAAATTAATTAAATATTCAACTCTCCTAAAAAATTATAAATTTCAAATGAAGTATTTTAATCTAGAGTAATTCTAATTAGGATAATGATTCGGTAATACAAAATCGAGCAAATACCGAAATGAGTTTAGTATAAATAAGGGTGGTTTTCACTTTTCACCGTAACCAGGTGATTTCCATTTGATTAATTTTCTAATTAATTTATTAATACACTTGTAATAATATGATTTGTTTCAAAATCAATAATCACCCTTGCAGTAAATTGGTCGACTTTTGAGATCATATTCCTTCTAATTAAGTAAGGAAATCAATAAGATTTATATTTTTTATTCATGTTGAGCATTCATTATTCACTCGGTTTAGGCCGAGATTCATTTGACCATATTTGTTTATTTTATAACTAATAAAATTTAAATTATAACTCATCAAAAGAATGAAAAATATACATGAGATATATGATGTGTCCACCATATCATGACAATTTTCACAAAATAAGTAAGCATGTTTTATATTAGTTTTATTTTTAATAATTAAATGTTAATTATATTTATGTAAATATTCATTGTTACATAGATGTATTCAATTACAAAGGCATTTTCACGTGTTCATTAGTATGTGTTATTAGTAAATAAGTAGTGAAATTAATGTATGCTTGTCAAATTAATATGTATTATATTCATCGGATGACTATGTACATCCATCCGTTGTATAAATTTAATACAAATAGTCATTAGAATAAATTCAATATGTATATCTATCTATAAGATAAACATGTGTGATTGATTATACTTGAATTTTACATATTCAGTAATTAATATTAATCAATTATCAAAATAAATTCACAGATTCAATAACTCTATGCATCATTAGAACTGCTGGCATCTCAACATAATCTATCAATTTTTCAAATAACTTGATATGTATCATAATAATTAACGTGATGTTTGGAGCACCTTCGCGATTTTGATGAAGAATTTTAGCATTTTTCACCAATATATTATTCAAAATAATATAAATTGAGTTATTTTTTTACATTTATTTTTATGCACCCACTATAATCACCATGTGATTTACTCCCTAATATATATATATATATATATATATATATATATATACGAGTAAAGGTACCCGTCGTTCCGACGGTTCGGTTCAAACAAAATTAAAAATCGAATCAAATTATTAGTCATCCCTTTTTAAAATATGAAATTGTAAACCGAACGATTAAAGGCAGCCGTCGTCCCGACGGTTCGGTTCGAAAAAAATTAAAAATTGAACCAAATTATTAGTCATTTCTTTTTAAAATATGAAACTATAAACCGAATGATTTTTTAAAATTTGAAACCGAACTAAATTAAATCGAACCGAACCGGATCGGACCGGACCAACCGGTTCGGGAGCATCACAACAGAAATCCTATTCTGTTATATATATAGATAACAGAATAGGATGTTCGTATGACGCTCTCTGCGGTCCGGTTCGGTTCGGTTTGGTTTGATTTGATTCGATTTGATTCGCTTCGATTTGGTTTCAAATTTTAAAAAATCGTTCGGTTTACAGTTTCATATTTTAAAAAGGGATGACTAATAATTTGGTTTAATTTTTAATTTTTCTTGAACCGAATCGTCGAGACGATGGGTGCCTTTAATCATTCGGTTTATAATTTCATATTTTAAAAAGGGATGACTAATAATTTGGTTTGATTTTTAATTTTTCTTGAACCGAATCGTCGAGACGACGGGTGCCTTTAATCATTCGGTTTACAATTTCATATTTTAAAAAGGGATGACTAATAATTTGGTTCGATTTTTAATTTTTTTCGAACCGAACCATCGAGATGACGAATAGCTTTACTCATATCCTAAAATAGACATGAATCACACTACTCACATCCTTTCTTTCTTTTTTTTACCACGAGATCACACTCTTAAATTTCTGATAGCATTGTATCCAAGTGATAAGGAAGGTTAAGATAAAATCATTATCTTTCATATTTCTGATTTGAATCTGATTGGTTATTCTTGATAGTCAATAATAAATTAGGTTATATGCATAAGATTGAAAATACAATACGTAAAACTTCCGTTAATGTGGTTTAGAATCAGTATTCTAAAAAATCTCATTTCAAATCGATTAAGCGATAATCATCTGTTAATTGAATAGACGGAAATTATGTTCAAAACTAAAATTCAAACATCATTTTCCCCACCCCACCTTCTCCGTACGCTGCCCGCTAGTTGTTCCCATCATTTTCCCCACATCGTCATTTCATGTTTGAAACTAAATTCCTGCGTTACCCCTGCAATAAAAATAATATGATATTCTTTGCAATCAAGATAAAAACAGAAACTGTTAACTATAAAATTATGTGATTTTAAGTGATGTCATACAAAGTTAAGATGAATTCAGAAGTTCAGCTATTGTATATCTGACAGTAAAAGATTATCTAATCTCATAATTTGTGTTCACAATTCTTTACTTAGGTGCATAAAATCCCAATCTTTTATATACACTAATAAATCAACCGAAAAAGTTAAAAAAATAAAACAGTATTTTATGATTCAGATTACCTTTTGGTGTAGCTTAGGAATGACGTTCTTTTATACTTTTGTTATTAAAGATATTGCTGATTTATTTTTCATACACTTAAAATGTTTATCAAATAAAAATGAATTTATAATAAGAAATAATAATGTCGGTTTTGGGTTATAGCATGAGAGGACTGAGGAAATAAAAAATATTAGATTATTCTATCTTTTACAAATGTTTAGAATTTGATTATTAGTTTTGCTTTCATTCAACTTTTTTTAAAATAAAAAATAAAAAATTCCAGTATAAGAGTTTGCAAGGTTTTGATTCTCTCAAAAGTGAATTTTACATTATTATAAAATTAGTGCGATTTGATCATTTTCCTCAAATTCCATCAGAAAGGGTAAAGTAGTCATTTATGAAAATGAATGGTATGATCAATTTCAACAGCCTCTCTCTCTCTCCTTCGTCAAAACTGGTCAACTCTACACACTCTCCATCTTCTCTGCCTTCGTTTGATTGTGCTCAGTCATCAGCGTCCGAATACGAAATACAACCTTAATCATTCTCTTTTTCACCAATTCACTCCCCGGCCACTGAAGCCCCCGTCTTGATCGGAAAACTCAACCATTTTGGCCTTTTCTTTCTCGTGTCAGTGCAACCATCATATCATCTTCAACCGATTTTGACCAAAGGTATGTGCTCCAGTTCGAAAAATCTGAACTTTATCTTAACAGATTGATTGCCTCTTTAAACTTAGAACTTGAATTTTGCCTTTGTTTCAAAAATATGATCTTTGTGACTTGTGAGTTTGTGTGGGAATGGGATGCGGCTCAGGTTTTGATTTGTACGGTCCGCACCCCAAAATTGCTGTCTTTGTTGGCTTTTATGTATTCGGATTTTTCAGTTTGAAGTTATGCAGGTGATATTGATTTGGCTGCTGTGTGGGCTTTTGAGAAAGTGGAAGTTGAGATTTGGATTTGTTTATTTTGATGTTGACTTGTTTGAGGTGGAGGATTATTTGGATTCTGGGTTACACCTCGTAGAGGATGCCTGGACCAATCTGCTTATTGGACTTCTTGAGCTGTAGGAAGGATAATTCGACTGTTCCATGTTTGATTTTGTATTGTCTAAGGTATGTTTCAACAGGTTTAGAGCACTTGTTGGAAGTGGGTGTTTTGTAACTCATTCAGTTGTAATGACATTCGGGCTTCGGCTAGTTGCAAAGTTAGACGATATCATTGCAATGAGCTTGATAGGTTGATTGAGTTCTGGGTTTTACCATATATTTATGAGTGTCTAGGTTTGTTAACTTTACAGGAATCTTCGTATCTTGGCTGCTTTGGATGTTAAATCAGTGAAGCTGTCTGACGTTGAGCTTCGGGTTGTTTCAGAAGCTACAAAAGGTTTTAATTCGCTGAAGCCGACTTTACTTGTGCTGAAAACTGTATTAAATTCGTGATTTGATGGTGGTCCTCAATGTGCTTCATTAACTTTTGAGATGTCAGACGATTGTTTGTTGAGTTTCAACTCCTTGTTTCTTTTTATAGATATCTTAGTTTGCTATAATTTTAGTTGAAATTTTGAATGTAGCTTCTGACTGAAAAGAGATAACATTTATTATCTTCTCTTGGGTGTTATACTAGGTTATGGAGTCTGAGAATGGTCTTACCTTGGAGGAAAAGACTGTCAGTAATGACAAGGATGCCACAAATGTTAATGTCACATTGGAGGTACCAGAGCCTGAGGATGGTCTGAGAACATCTGTTAAACTCGAAGCTACCTTGGATGCTGATGGACATGGAACTGAAATTGTGGTGAATCCATCTATGGTACTGCCTTTCCTTGCACATACATTTGTATTCAGCGATAGTTGCTTGATTTTCTGTCGATGGTCTGAAATCGGTACTGTGTTACTAATGCGCAGGAACCATCTCCTGGGAATGATGCAGTTAAGGTCGGCAAAGTGGCAAAGGGACTCCTTGCTCCTAAAGGGGCAAAGAAGCAAAGACCTGGTCTTTCTCAAAGCCTTTCGTTCCCTGCTCGAGGAGGTCATGATCTCATGAAGAAGAGCGTTGAGGGGTATCCTGTCAAAACGGAGATCAGGAAATCTCAGTCGAAGGCCTCTGATGGCACCAGTGTACCAGCTGCTGCTGCTCCCCGTTTGTATAACCCAACCAGGAGAGCATCGACTGGAACAAACTCTAAACAATCCAATGCGATTGTCAGTAAACCTAGTTCTCGTAGACCAAAGTTACCCGCGCCTGAAAATGATCCAGAAGCTGAGGTAATTTCCTGTCTTTTCATCATGTTATTCTGCCCAAATGTGGTTTTTTATTTTTACCTGTTTAACCATCCCTATTGCAGTCGGATAAATCTGGTGCAGCTAAGGAAAGTTCAACTATTTCCACCGCCAATGTCAAACAGTAAGTTCCAGCATATTCGTAATGGAAGGGATTTGCGTTCATTGCACGTATAATCAGTTAGGTTTTATCTCCAAAACTCTATGCTGTTGCAGATCAGCTGATAGAGGTTCACTCGCTCTAAAAAAATTGAAAGACGAAGACGACACTCATTCCACTACATCGTATCAAACCTCATTTGACGCTACATAAATTTGTTTCTTTGCATGTTCCTGATGCACCATTGATTCCTCACAGCTAGGTTGTTATTGGGGTCTTATTTGTCCTATGTATCATTATTAGGAGCTTAACACCTCGTGGCTCACGGAGGAGTAGTGGCTCCAAATTTTCCTTCAGGCTAGATGAACGTGCTGAAAAACGGAAAGAGGTTCGTCATAATTTTTTGTAAATCAATTGTGGGCCATAAAACAATAACAAAAATTATGTATTTTCATATCAGTTCTTTTTAAAGCTGGAGGAAAAAATACATGCCAAGGAAATGGAAAGGAACAACATTCAAGAGAAGACAAAGGTGGTCACTACTCCGTTTACGCACTTCAAACTCAAAACTTTCCTTTGTATTTTTCATATGAGCTAGTGGTGTCGTGCAGGAGACGTGTGAGGCTGAAATCAAGCAATTACGCAAGAGCTTGACATTCAAGGCTGCCCCCATGCCGGCCTTCTATAAGGAGCCTCCACCAAAGGTTGAGCTGAAGAAGGTAAGTGATTGAACTTGTTGTATTCACAATGTAATTACATTTGTCTTCGGAAAAAGTTGATGATGTTTGGTAAAAGAGTTCATACGACTTCCTAGATTCCAACTACAAGACCAATCTCTCCCAAGCTTGGACGAGGTAAGAGTAAGGGTGTCGCTGATGCAGCTAACACCTCCGTGGCAAGTGTTGTCCCGTCCCAGAGCCAAGAGCTAAACAATTCTTCCAAAGAATCACAGGGGCGCACTTTAAGGAAATCTGTCTCGAAGCTCCAACCCAGTGTGACCACAGTAACTAAGTCTGCCAAAAAGCCCACCAAGACCAAAGAGTCAGAAATTCAAAAGGTGCCCCCCACGGAAAACAATGAAAGTGAGAACGGAGTGACAAACCCTCCTGAAGTTGAGAAGAAGTGTATTGAGATTGAGTCTGAGGATATTGTGAATGGAGGCGTGATGGTTCCAATATCAGCCAAACCGGATGACATCACGCCTTCTGGAATGGGTATCGGAGGTTAGACACCATATCCTCCCTCACTTGCTGCTTGTAAATTTTGAACGGTTTGGTATATGTTTATAGGAATATAGTGAATTTGATTGGTGGTTTTGTTTTTGATGAAGTTGAGGTTATAGTTTCTTTCACACATAAGCATGCAGTGTGCCTCGTCTACTTCTTCTACATTGTAATTGCAATTGCATATTGTTCATTATGCTTCCAGGGTTGAGCAGCTGTGTGACAAAATAATTGAGTAGAGTTGTTTCTTGGACTCAATGTTGTTTGTTTGCGCTCATTTTGTGTCCCCCTTCGGCACACTATGCTACATGTGGTATAGAGTTTTGAACAGCTAGTAACAGTATAGTATCATAACAGTATAGTATCAAACAACATATATTGGGTTTCTTAGGTCGGGTGGAGCCGAGCCTAGGGGTGTAAAAATAAATCGATGCACCGATAAACCGAACCAAATCAGATCGAATCAATCGGTTTGGTTCGGTTTTATTATTTAATTAGGCGGTTTTGGTTTTTTGCTGGAAGACAATTGACTGGTTCAGTTCAGTTTAAAAATTTAAGTGACAAACCTAACCGAACCATTAAAATATACCTATCTGTTGAAATTCATCTCAGTGTGTGCGCAATCCCTAAATAACTCTCCTCTTTCATAGATAAAACAAAAAGTCTGAACAACAATGAACATAGAACTGTCGTTAGATAAAGAAGAGGACAGAATTAAAAGGAAGAAGAAGACAACTGCTATCAAATTAAACTGTAAAACGACATCACTGCGCAACTGCTCCTCTTAGTATAAAAACGATGTAGTATCACTAAATGGCACACGTGTCTACACAAAACACAGCTTTGTGTTTATCTTCTTCATCTTCTTCCTGGGAAAACCAACCTGGATAAGACCCCCCCTCAAGTTTGGGCCGATACAAATCGAAAAGACCAAACTTGGACAGCAAATGATGAAAAAATCCAGGGCTAAGAGCTTTGGTCAGAAGATTAGCCGGCTGCTGAAGAGAAGGAATGTGGTGTAGAGAAATACGATTTTCACAAACTTTATCCAGAATCAAATGACAATCAATTTCTATGTGCTTTGTTCTCTCATGGAAGACTGGATTGTGCGCAATTGGGAGAGCAGATTTGCTATCACAGAAAATTGAAACAGGTGCAGAAGAGGGAACTTGTGGTACATAAAGCAATTGAGACAGCCACAACACCTCACAGGTAACATTTGCAAGTGATCTGTATTTTGCTTCAGCACTTGATCGCGACACCGTGTGCTGCATCTTACATTTCCAAGAAACCAAGGACGAACCAGGCCAAACGTAGTAACCAGATACAAATCACCTTGTTAAGGGACAAGAGTCCAAATCAACATCACAATGTGCTGTCAATTGAAGAGTGGAGTAAGATGAGTACAATAAGCCTCGACCTGGGGAAGATTTGAGGTACTTCACTACTTTTAATGCCGCCTGCATATGATGAAGACATGGTGCAGCTAAAAAATTGACTCAGACAATGCACTGCAAAAGCAATATCAGGTCTGGTGATTGTCAGGTATCCAAGTCTGCCCACCAAATGTCTGTAAGATTCAAGGTCGGGCATAAGAGTACTTTGAGAAGATGCCAGGTTGTGATTTGGATCCATTGGAATCGAACTGGGTTTACATCTTATAAGACCAGTTTCCTATAAAATTTCCAATGTATACTTCCTTTGACACAAAGAAATTCCTTGAGATGACCTGGCGATTTCGATCTCGAGAAAATATTTGGTAGCTCCTAAATCTTTGATAACAAACTGTGTGGCCAAATATTGCTTTAGTTCAACAATATGAGGAACAGAATTGCCTGTCAAAATTATGTCATCCACATAAACCAACAAGATAAGAAAGACAACATCTTTGGAATATGTAAATAGGGAATGATCCACAGCGCTTTGGAGGAACCCAAACTGAAGTAAGACTGAGGAAAATTTAGAAAACCATTGTCGAGGTGCCGGCTTCAGTCCATAAAGAGATTTGTTGAGTTTACCCACATGTTTCTGATAAGAAGCCTTTTCCTTAATCTTGTACCCTTGTGGCAGATTCATAAATACACTTTCTTCTAAATCTCCATGAAGAAAAGCATTAGTAACATCTAGTTGATGTAGTGACCATTGTCTAGAAGCAACTAGCGCAAAAACAACTCGAACTGTAGTCATCTTAGCTATTGGGGCAAAGGTTTCAAAATAATCCAAGCTATAAGTTTGTGTGAAACCCTTTGCTACTAACCTTGCTTTGTATTTGTCAAGTGACCCGTCAGCATGATACTTGACTTTAAAGATCTACTTACACCCAACAGAGGTAGCACCTGCAGGCAAGCCTACAATGGACCAAGTATTGTTAGCTTCCATTGCTTGAATTTCTTTGTTCATTGCCTCTACCCATAAAGGATTTTCAGATGCAATTGTGTAACTCGTCGGTTCACGAATTTTTGAGATGGAAGATAAAAGAGTAAGATATGGAGGAGTGAGCTGAGAATACGAAACAAATTGAGAGATGGGATAAAGAGTCTTACTTGTAGAGGCAACATTTGAATGAGGCACACCAGTGTTAGATGGAATAATAAAGTCAAAGAATTTTGTGGGAAGTTTGGGAATTCTATGAGGTCTAGAATGGAGAGAAGTATTAGAAGGTGGTGGTGTGTATGACCCAAGGTGATGGTTATTAGGTGAGATAGTGTCTGAGGAATTTATAAGTTCCTCAGAAATATTAGTGTCTGAGATGGTCACTGGAGAGACATTTTCAAAGGGTAAGGAGGAAGATGATATATGATCATGTCCTGGAGAATGAGATATAGGAATGTAACTATCAGAATATGGTAAGGATGGTGTGCAAGCAGAATGATCAGTGACAAAGTTATCCAAAGAATCTTGTTCAGTTGAAACAGAACTAGTATTTTCAGCCAAAGTCTTGAAAGGAAAAATGTGTTAAAAAAATAGGACATCCCTGTTGTAATAGATTTGTTTAGTATTAAGATCATACAATTTATATCCTTTTTTTCCGAAAGGGTACCCAAGGAAAATACTTCTTCTAGCTCTCTCAAGAATTTATTTCTTTGAGAAACAAGAGTAGAATCAAAACACAAGCATCCAAAAACTTTAAAATGTGTGTCAAGTAACAGGCTTGTGAAATAGTATTTCTGTGGGAGTTTTAAACTTAAGGGATTTGCAGGGAAGTTTATTTATTATGTAGCAAGCAGTTTGGATACAATCTCCCCAAAACTGAATGAGAAGGTTAGATTGGAATCTGAGTGCTCTTGCAATCTCTAGGAGATGCCTATGTTTCATTTCAGCCTTTCCATTCTGTTGAGGGGTTTCTACACATGTGGTTTGATGTAGTATACCATTTGCAAGCAAAAACAGCTTAAAAGAATTATTGACAAACTCTGTCCCATTGTCAATTCTTACAGTTTTAACTGTAGAACCAAACTGATTGGTAACATAGGCACAAAAATGTATAAAATGGTCTAAAATAGATGTTTTATTTTGTAATAGATAAAGCCAAGTACACTTGGTGTAGTCATCTACAATTGTAAGAAAATATTTATGCCCGTCATATGTAGGACATTTATATGGACCCCAAACATCACAATGAATAAGCTCAAAACAAGTAGAACTTTTTGTTTGACTTTGAGTAAAAACATTTCTAGTCTGCTTAGCAGCTGGACAAATTTCACAAGATGCCTTGACACTGGAAAGGGACACATGTAATTCAGAAATATGTTGAAGTGTAGAAAAGGATGTGTGGCCTAATCTGAGATGCCAAAGAGCTGAGTCTGAAAGAGTACCAGTGGCAGCAGTAGATATGAGAGATGAATTTGTGATGGAAGAAGAAATTTTCTGGAACTGATATAAACCATTACATTGGTGACCAATCAAATGATTCCTCTTCAAAGTTTGGTCCTGTAAGAAACAATCTTTATGAGTAAAAATAATGGCAGAGTTTGAGTTACATAACAATTGAGAGATTGATATAAGATTGAATTGAAATTGAGGAGCAAAAAGAACATTGTGTAGAATAAGTTTTGAGGTAAGTCTGACAGTTCCTGAGTGAGTGACTGTAGCCGTTTTACCATTTGGCAAATGAATCAAAGAGGTAAGTAAAACGGGATTTTCAAGAAGGGAAAATTGAGAGGTAATATGGTGAGAGGCACCTGAATCAATAATCCAAGTATTGGCTACAACAATAATTGAAAAACATTGTGAATTACCTGCCATGACATTGTTAACATGCACCTCTGAACTGGAACTTTGGTTCTTGTTCATCAATCTTAGAAATTCTTGATGTTGCTGTCTAGAAAAATTGAAAGTCTCATTAACTTTGTATGTTTCTGTAGTCACATTTGCTTCATCTGTTGCAACAGAAATATTGGCATTGGTAACTGAGCAAATTTTCTTCTATTCTGCAATTGTTGTGGTGTGGGAGCTTTATAATGTTTGTGACCAGGTGGTAGGCCAATAAGCCTGTAGCACTGATATTTGGTGTGTCCTAATTTTTTGCAATATGAGGACTCCACAACATCTTTCTTTTGACTTTCAGAATAAGATCTTGAATTTTGTCTTGATGAACCGGGCTTTGCAAAGAATGCAGTCCCCTCACTGAGATCAGTATTAACTAACTGCCTTTGCCTTTCTTCTTGCATGATCATTGCATAAACAGTTTCAAATTTGGGAATAGGCTTCATCAATAAAATTGTTCCTCTCACTGTCATATATTGTGAGTTAAGACCCATCAAAAACAAAGTGACATTATCTTCATTTTCTTCTTCCTTCTCATCTACATGTTTTGCACAAGAAACACCACAACTACACTTTCTGATGTTAATCATATTCCTCACTACATCTTTGAGTTCCTTCTGCTTGGTATAGTATTCTGTGACTGTCATATTGCCCTGTCTGCAATTATATCTATCACAATTAAGCTGAAATTTTCTTGTTCCATTCTGCTCACCAAAACTGGTTGTCAGCTCATCCCATAATTCTTTAGCTTCTGATATGTAGATGACAGTTTTGACAATTTCTTGAGAAAGAGAATTGTCGATCCATGCTACCACAGTCTGATTGCAACAATTATAGTCAAATCACAATTCATCATCCACCTCAGGAACATTAACAGCCCCATATATGAATCCCAACTTATTCCTGGTTGAAAGAGCTATTGTCATTCCTCTTTTCCACTGAAAGAAATTCTCACTTCCAGTAAGAGTTATGGTGGAAATCTTAGTACCAGAGTGTTCACACGCCTTTATGAAATATGGATGTTTACTATTCACCATTATTCTAGCATTTTCTTGTAATGAAACCCTAGATTTATGAACATTTCCTTAACCCGACTCCACAATTTCCTCAGTTAAATCAATCATGTCAAAATTTCAACAAATCAATGCAGCAACAAAGTTTCAACTAATCAACAACTTCAAAAAGCAAAGTTTCAAGAGCAATAAGACAGTTTCACACAACATGCGAACTACAGAATTAAGAAGAAGAGAGATTGTAATTAGAAATCAAATACCAAATTTCTACTTAGATCTGAAGACCGATTTCCGGATGAATCAACACTTGCTCTAATACCATGTTGAAATTCATCTCAGTGTGTGTGCAATCCCTGAATAACTCTCCTCTTTCATAGATAAAACAAAAAGTCTGAACAACAATGAACATAGAACTGTCGTTAGATAAAGAAGAAGAACATAATTAAAGGAAGAAGAAGACAACTGCTATCACATTAAACTGTAAAATGACATCACTGCGCAACTGCTCCTCTTAGTATAAAAACGACGCAGTATCAATAAATGGCACACGTGTCTACACAAAACACAGCTTTGTGTTTATCTTCTTCATCTTCTTCCTAGGAAAAGCAACCTGAATAAGACTATCTTATATGTATGTTTCTCCTAACCAAAAGTTGAAAACCTTACCTACCTATCACGCCGCACGCCGCGACTGAATGCTCCTCCTCCAACCCTTTCTGTCTGATATGTCTGAAGATGTGCAACCACCTCCTTTCTGCTACCCTGCGTACCTTTACTTTCTGCTCCTCCAACTGCTTTCTGCGCTGAGTTACACTTTTGGTCCAAAATCCTACCCTATCCCTAAATCTTACACGCCGCTTGAGTTCAGATCTATCTTTTCTGCAATATTTCACTGATCGGTCTGCTACGCCGCTTGAGCCGTGAAGCATACTGCTTCACTTGCATGCCTAAATCAACAACCACAATGCCCAAATCTTCCATCCAGTACATGTCGCTTCACGCAAGTCTACGCGTCTGCAATCACTCCATTGACCGTTGCTCGTATGTCCTCTTTGTCTTGCATCGTTTTCTTTTTTAACCTCCTATTCATTCGTTCATCAGTTCACCATTCTTACAACTCTCCTACTCCATTATTGCCAATCGCCCAGTCCACCTGTCGAGGACGTCCTTCATTACCGCTATTCGTCCGGTTCACCAGTCGCGACCAGCAAATGACCAGTCCACAAACCATCGCCTGATCTTCAATCGGCTCGTCTATTGCTCACCACCAATCCACCTCCGCCTGTCCACCATCACCACCAACAATAAATCTGCTATCACCATCAATTGGTTCATCAGTCCGCCTGTTCATCATACATACTTGTACTGTCTTTATCTCCTCTTCAATCAATCATTTTCATGGTAAGACTCAGTTATTTGAAATACGTTTGCCCTTACCTTAGTTGCTTGTCCATTGTCCAATGCTATTTCTGGAGGTTTATCTCATACATAATGGTTGAGGCATATTAGTCTTTGGTAAAAGCTATTTTGCTTACTGCATTATATTTGATTTGATCAATACTGTCTGGTTTGGTAGATGATATTTGACTGGCTAAATGTATAGTTTTGGTTGTTACAATTTATAAGTGATTTGTTGAAGTTTGCTGGGTTATAAGTGATTTGTTGTTATAAGTGATTTGATGTTATAAGTGATCTTTCTGCACTATTTTAGCTGTCATAAGTAACTTGTTGAGTCTTATTGACTGCTATTTCCATTGTCTTACCCTTTGATGACTGGTTTTGCTATAAATTTATCAGCCACTGATACTTTGTTTACAACATTCTTTTCTTTCCCGCAGATTCACAATTCTAGAATATGAGTTCGAAGAGACAATTGGGGAAGGAAGATTCAAAGAGATTGGTGTGAAAATGTGAAGTTCAGAAATTGATTTTTGTTGTATTTGTATTTATATTTTCAGTTGAGAATATTTGATGTTTTGAGACTTACAATGTAATAGTTGCAAGGTAATGTTGTACTCTTTATTAGGAAATGAAAATGATCGAACCGAACTGAAATCAAATCGAACTGTTCGGTTTGATTCAGTTCAGCTTTTTAAGTAACTCGATTCGGTTCAGTTTTGAACAATTGGAACCGATGACTATTGGTTCGGTTTGATTTTAACTAAAATCAAACCGTGCCGAATCGTTACACTCCTAACCGAGCCTGATCTGGTCTGGTCTGGTCCACCCTTGTGTAAATATTATATGTCTTTCATTTATGGTAGGGGGTTGGGGCTGTTATCTTAGTACATGTAACATTGGGTGAGCCAGCTGGACCTACTCGCTATTGTATCAGTCCCTCCACTCTCTATCCCTCTACAGTTGATGTTTTTTGTCTGCCTAAAAGACAGCTTGGGACCTACTTACACTACATTTACGTACGTACACCATATGTCTGTTTGTTCGTCCCAGCAACTGTACCTCCCTCATTAATCCCTACCCCCATCAGCCATCACTCACTTCGACAACATGTGAACCCTTTGCTTTCCCCAACCCGAACTCCTGCTTGGTTTGAGGTTATTACGTGCACAGAGAAAATAAGATGAACTTTTTTTGGAAACTATTTTTTTGCTTTGTCGATGTTGTGTTGACAATAGTGGCGGATGCACTGTCCAGCATTGGGACAATCACCCCCAAATTCAACCTAAAATATTTTTAATTATATTTAAAAAAATGAAACAGAGGAAAATTTGGATGAAATGACAAAGGATAGATGCATGAAGAATTTTTGTATTTGTTTCCTCGTTTTCCCCAAACCAAACACAACGAAACTGCAGAGGTCGGCGATTTTGAAGTTGTAGCCACCCATCACGTTCTCTTCTTGTTTAACAACACCTAATAAAATAACTAAATCCAAGTGTTATACTGTACACGTTTTATGGAAATAACACAACAAAATTAAACACGTTTCGTTCATCAGATTCATTGCAGGCATCTACTAACTAATATTTCATTCATCCGTCCTCTAATACATATCGTTTAAAATTAATTTTAGTAGATTAAGATGAAATTAATGCTAGCGATTGAACAAATTTAATAAGTATGCGGTTAGTTTTAAAAAAAAATTCGTGCAAAAAGTAAAATTAGTAGATGGTTACTGGTGATGAATGTATTTTTTATTGATTTTGATAATGAAGTGATTAATATTTTATATTTTAAGATAATTATTGATATTAAATACGCATTAAAAATTATTATGTGACAAATAAAAATGAATAAAAAATTTTGATTAAATAAACATGTAAAAGAGACAATTTATAAATCACACTTTCTGATGGAATGTTATCATCATGCTCTTCTCTGCCGACACTTTTCATTAATGTCCATACTATATAACATAACCTCAATAAAAATGGGACACACACTATTCATTAAATATGCCTTGCTATTACAGTTGTTGGGAGCTACGTGCGTATTTATGTGCGCATCAGAAATAGAAAACGAAAATTAATTATTATTATTTTTTTCTTGAATGACCTTCATTTTGCCCCTACACTGAATTTGTGCCAAATTATTCATATGCATTTAATTATATATTTACTTAAGGGTCATTTTGTACCGAAATTCAATGCTAGCAGGTGGGTCTCCAGTATATTCTTGAAATGATATCGGAATTTATAAATGTGTACCGACAAAGTTTCCCACTAACCCACTTCTAGATTTTGATTTCTGGTGGATTTAGATTATTGCACACATGTAATAATGAGGATTAGCCAACTACATTATGTGTACGAAAGTCACATTAAAGGTACTTGTTACTTGATAATGAATTTGACGCCAACGAAGTATTACAAAAGCTATCTCGATGGATCCATGGTATTGGTTGGAGTCCATTTCTTCATCTGTGCTTCAACACGGGGTTAAATGCCTTGCCTCAACTCCAAGCAAGTCAGCACGATTTGGTGTATGAACAAGGATGTCTCAACTATTTGTCTATTCAATTCTCTATCGCCTTGAATGGTTCGAACACTATTTAAATCTACAAATCTCGAAATGTAGAGGAGTTGCATTGTCCCTTTCAATCCAACTTATCAGAAAAAACAAAGTCATAGATTGAAAAACAAAATTGGTATGCTATGTAAATGCACGGTGTCCATAATTTTAGAAGAAATTTATTAGAAGAGATCACCAACTATGGCTACGCCCACTTGCTCCCTATATGCTGTCATCGAACTACAACAATGTCCCAATTATACATACTGAAAAAAAAAAATCGACGACTATTCTACCCAGGCGGTTTCACTATTGATATTCGGGTTATAAAAATTTTAGATTGAGTTTTGGTGAGAGCAAACTGTTCTATTTTACTTGTCACTTAATTAAAATTATTTCTGCATTTTCACTTTTTCAATTATTAATATTTACTTATTAATTTACATTCGGGGGTTCCTGTTAGTGTCGGTAATGGTAACTGAAACTCAAATGATTGATTCTGTAGCCAGAGGCAGTGTCGGTCGGGGAACTAGTAGTTACATATTAATAATCAACCGATTGATTTGAATAGGGTCGCTTGCTATTCATGGTCCTAAATCTGAGATACAGTGGGAGAGAGACATCTTCAATGAATGAAAACAAAGGAAACAAATGATATATATAAATATATTTTTTTTTTTTAAAAAAAAAGGTATTTAAATTTAATTGAAGTATACGATATTTCACAGAAACAACCACAAAAAAAGAACAAATTTTTCATCTGTTCACGTTCACTGGGGCAACAAATGGATGCCGCAATGGTACGCCTATTATTACATTCACAACATTGATCCTACAAATCACGCACCATGGACAGAGATGAGCCAAAACATGTTCTTCACGCTTTGTCGACCGGACCAGAATTATTCCAGGCAAGGATAGATCCTTAATGTTGGATCTCAACCCTTTGACTCCGTCTATGTGCAAGCTCTTCCGGTCTTCATTTTTGTTCAAAACATTCCTGAGACAACCTCTTGTGCTTCAGTGGCAGGATGCGAAATGTGAGTGCAAGCCGACATTTTCCAGCATTCTACATGAGACTTCAAGCAACTTACCTGTAATGGGAGAATATAAAACAATCAGCGACGAAAGCGATGCACCAACCAGCACCAAAGCTTAAAACTAATTAAATCACAATGAATCAAAACAACAGTATCTCAAAGTTTTTTTAACAGGGTCAGACTGCGACGTGCAAAGACAAAACAAATCATTAAAGTCGGCTAAACAAAAATAAGCATCAAATGGGCATAGTAAATAACAGGCTGGCTCTCCAATTGAAGTGGGGTTGGGTGGGGGCACGTCTATAAGCTGGACTAGCGCCATTTTTGTGCTTGTATATCACATGGGATTCGATGAATTGAGTGGCTGAAGACATTGACCATCTTAAGCTCACAGCTGGAGTCCATGTTATTATGAGGGCTCTACATTCCATCTTTTAACTACTTTTTCACAATTAGGTTAGCTAGGAGTTCATTACTATTAAGGCAAAGTGACGTATAAGCCTGGCTACCGGGAAAGACACCTCCTACAACAACCGAAATTTTCTACTTATACGGACATTAAAGCCATCACTCAACAACTCATCCAGGCTCCATCCTTGATTTATATTCGCCACCGAATTACACAACAAGCCTCAGCTACTTGCTAAACACATATTGTGCTCACCATCTTATTAGAAATTACATAAATAAAAAACCAGCTGCTAAGGGTAATCTACCCTGAACCAAAAAATTCATGTGCAATTTGACACTGCTTTCTTCAAACTATCACCTAAGAAATACTGAGAATCAATTCTGATACTCCTCTCCGACCTAAGAATTAAAGCCAAACCCGTTCCAGGCAGCTTTCAGATCAAATTCGCTAAACACTAGGCTCTACTACGCCTAAAATTCAAAAATGCATCCATATCAAGAAGCAAACGAGCAGCGACTGATTAAATAAAGCACGCACGCAAACTCAGTAAACGTTAGCAAAGAATCACAATGTACCTCGTCTTTGCAGCTTAGTAGCTGTCTTCTTCAACCCGCTATTACTCCTGGAATTCACATTTGTCTCGCTTTTAGATTTAGCTTTCAACTCCTCGACTGGAAACAAAACCCCATCAATCCCCTGCACTGAAATCCTCCCATCCACAAACACATCAGGATCAACCAAATAAGCTGAGACCTCACTCTCCCCGAATTTCACCGACCCATCAGCCTCCTCAGCCACAACTCTGTGCGGCAGCCTCAGCGTATCATACTTCACCTTCCCAAATCTCCTCACAGAATTGTACATGCTCTCCTCAGTCTGATACTCGGGTATAATGTGATAATACATTATCTGCTCGGGCGCACCAGGCTCGCTCAGCTGATCAGTAGTCAGCTTAGCCATGGCCTCATCATTTGGCGCAAGAACTGTCAACACATATCCTTCAGATATCAACTTCCCCATTTCAGTAGCCAATGAGGTCAAATTCACCAGAATGTCGGCCATTTCGTTATACCCTCCGTAAAGCAACAGGGTATGAATAAAGTCTTTAACTTGAGCCTCGCCATCGAAATGGTGGTGCGGACCGCCAGGCCCGGGAGCCGGGGCAGGAGAAATAGACGGCCCTGGTGCCAGCGCATCATAAATAGGCAACGCCGGCGGAGCACCGGCCGGCACGGGTGTTCCTGAGGCTTTCTTCAACCTATGAGTCCTCGGGTCGACCTCCGGTGCACCTTCAGGAATGACAGCCGAGATCGACCTGAGACTCCTCCGGTTGTTGAAATCCTCAATGACCGATTTAGGCACCAAAACGCGCTCGATTCCGTGAATTACCCCATCGGGCCTGACCACATCGTCCAGCTTCATAACCCTAGCGGCGTCTACGACATTATCCCCATCGGAGCTCCGGGTGAGGCGCACGTGATCGTCGGCGAGGGTCACGTGCGATCCAGGCCAGTCGGGGGAGGTGATTCGGGTGGGCACGATGTGGAAAAGCACAAGCTTCTGCAATGATTTAAGGTTCATAGGCTCGAGGAGGAATCGCTTGAACTCGGGGTCGAGGTCGCGCTCGAGGGCTTCGTTTCTGGGGGCGAAGATGGTGAGGTTGTTGGCGCCGACGGAGTGTTCAAGGGTCTGTAAAAGGAGGGCTTTTTCGAGAAGCTCAGCGAGCTCGGTGTAATGTGAGTCGAGGAGGGCGACCAGGACGGAGTTGGAGCTGATAGAGGTGGTTGTAGCGGCGGCGGCGGCGGCGGAGATGAGACATGGGAGTAGGAGGAGGAGGAGGAACGTGGGGCGATGGAGTTGAGACATTTGGAGGAAGCAGAAGAAGGGGAAGGTTGGAGCTTTGTGAGCTCTGCTGCTTCCTTTCTTTGCTTCTGTGATTGAGATCAGAGTTTGATGATCTGGGGATTTCTAGGGTTGAGGATGGTGGAGGGAGATGAAGGAGGAGGGAGAGAGAGAGAGTGTATGTTAACTGGGACAGGCTGTGAATGTGGGAACCACACGGAGAGATGCTGACGAGAAACAAGCTGCTGTCTGCTGCTTGGCGCTTCCTTGCTTGCTTGCTGCTTTTTTCAATTTCTTTTTCTTCATATAACTTTTCGTCTCTTTTCAGTTAATTATGTAATAATAATGTTACCTATATAACTCTACACTTGCACTTAAAAAATTTGGAAATATATATACTTTTACGATAAATAAGGAGTAAAAAATATGGGAGGAGCATGAATCTCTAATGAAATTTATTTATTTTATTTGATATGGTGAAATTTGTTTTAGCAAATTAAAAATTATTTATTTATTTTATTAAAAGTTTTAATTTATTTTCTCCTTTGACTTACTGTAAGTGTGTTTGGTTTAAGAAAAAAATGGTGGAAAAAAATTTTGACAGAAAATGAATTCTTTTATGGAATTTTCCTGTTTTTCTTCTTGTTTTGTAAGGGGTGAAAAATGGTTGGAAAATACTAAAAAAAATTATTTTAAACAAATTTTCTTTCTATTTTCATTTAATTTTTCTTCGAAATTTCTCACAAATTATTTTTCTGATTTTCCACCAAATTTTCCGTATGCACACAGTCTAAATTAAACAAAAAATTTATTCTCATATTTCCTCAAAATTTCATTTTCCTTCAATTTTTCCTAAACACAATGTTAAACAATACATTTTTTTTGACTCACATTTGTAATTCATAATATCTTATCTCAGCCTTGATTTACGTACAATTTTGACACAAATATATTTTTTAAAAGAAATTATCAAAATCAAAAGGAGTTTAGGATTTTGAGTTTTTTTTAGTATTAGGATTTATGAGTTTTGTTTTTTGGGGTTTTAGGAGTTACAGATATGTAACGACATAGTTTTTAGGGATTTTTGAAACATCATAAATATGAAATTTTAAAATTTTAAAAATCTTAAAACAGTAAAAGTTTTATAAACCATAAACCCTAAAACTTTAAAAAAAATACTCTAAAGAAATATTATTTTTTCTTTGCTTATATATCTGTCAGATGCATCCATCAAGCTTGTAATATACTCTTTCTATTCTCTTTTACATGTCTATTAACGAATTTTTTTGTTCACTTTTACTTGTCATTTAATAATTTTCAATGCGTATTTAATATTAACAACTACCTTAAAACGTCAAACATTAATCATTTTTTTATCATAATCAATAAAAAACCATTTATCACCAGTAATAATCTATCAATTTTACTTTTTGTATGAATTTTAAAAAAAAAACACTAACTACCCACTCATTAAATTTATTCAACCGTTAGCATTTATTTCATCTCAATCTACTCAAATTAATCTTAAACGATATGTATTAGAGGACCGAGAGAATAAATAAAAATGGAATTTTGTGCGTGGAAAGTTTGATGTTACTGTTACAGTTCAATAATTAGAAAATAAGAAAAATGAGGAGAGAAACTGTCGGTGAGCGTGGGTTTTAATAAAAGAAGCAGTCTAATTAGATTGTACGCTAAAAAAGGCGACACCAATAAAGACAAGAAAACCTTGTGAACCGCGAACGCTGACCGACAACAAAACGCTGACGTTTCACCAGCGGGATGATTGAATGTCGACATCACATATCACTCAAAGATAATTTGGAAAGTAAAGTCACGGTCTCTTCTTGTTTTTCATAAATTTATTTAATAATCCGTCACATTAAAAGCACTTTGCTTTTCTTTCAATTTTTTTTTTAATGAAATGTAAAATAAAACTAGCCACCCACCTCTTTGATGTCCGTCAATCTTATAATATTTCTACTGCTTCTTCTAATCATTTAAACGTGTGTGTAATTATGATAGGCGGATTCACTGAGGGCTGAAGGGGCAGCCGCCCACACCGCATTCCACTTAAAAAAAATTTTATTTATGATAAAAAAAAGTTATATATATAAAATGTAAATTTATATGTATAATTTCAACGAAAAATTTAATTTTGCTCTCCCCAAATTTAACTCAAATTTTTGGTTATGTAATTTTACCTCCGAAAAAAAATTTCTGACTCCGCCACTGATAGTTATGTCTCATCTCATCTGCAGTTGCACCAGCCTGCAGCTTGAGCGCAAAAGCTATATATATTGTTGAATTTCCAGTGATGATCGTGATTCGCATTTCTTTGTTTTGTATTGTATATATGTGAGCTTGGAAATGGAATGAAACAAGAGTTTAAAGGTGGAATTTGGACAAGTGTTAGATTGAGGTATTAAGATGAGTTTCAGCTTCAGCTCCAATATTGCTGCTAAGTTACAAAACGTGTGTACGAATTCACTTTTTTGTCTGAGGATTTATCCCATTGCCTAGGGTTGAGTGCTACACATGTTGAAGATCAATTTCTATTAAATTAAATTAGTCCAAGAAGATAGGCGAGAGTACAAAAGAAGAAGAAAAGAGGCCAAAAGAAATGAATAAGGAAAGAAGAGAAGTAAAGAAGGGTATGCATTGCTCTTGAACCATTTGGAGTCCTACATAAGGAACATGTTAGGGAATATTCTTGGAGTTCTTTAGAGTCACCATGTACAGTCAGTCGTTGGATGAAAATTAACTCAACTATTTTTTTACTTTTGAAACTAGAGAGTTCTTCAGAGTCACCATGTATGACGTTGGATGGAAATCAACTCAACTATTTTTTTTTCCTTTGAAATTAGTATAAATACCTTATCCATCTTCATGTGTAACCATTCAAAAATAAGAGTGAACATTTGAGTAAAGTGAGAGTTTTTTATAAATTTTATTCTCTAATATTTCTCTTTATTTTCAATCAAATTTTCCATCAATTTGGTATCAAGAAAGAGGCGATCCAGAGACAGGTGGCCTTACGTGGGAGTGTGCAAAGAAGTACTAGATTATCGTTGAGTGAAGAGACTCCATTGAAACACAATCAGGGATTGTGAGGAAGTGTTGGATGGGACCAATCGTATTAAAAGTACGCTCTATTTTTTGCTCTCTCTTGATGACTGATTTGGATAGTGTAATTAGATCAATGGAGAAACTAAATGAATATAACTATCGGAAATGGAAACGTGTATCAAGTCCTGTTTGACAGGACAAGACTTGTGGGAGATAGTAGGCGGAAGTGAAATCTCACCACCTCATAAGGATGATACGTTATATAAGTCACAAGACATTTAAAAAGGCAAGATTCTATATCCATAAGAGTTTGCTAGTAAGAATTGAAGATGTGGAGATGTCAAAGGAGGCATAAGATATATTGACATTTTTCTTCTCAAAGAAGAATTCCTACCACTCGACTTCAACTATTGAAAAAGAACTAATGAACACAACTCAAAGTACGTTATCTATCATTGAATACTTTTTCAAGATAACGAATTTGTGTCACAAAATAAAACAATTGGATGAAGATGTTAATCTTAGACATGATCAAAAAAGAAGAATTATAATAAGTATATTAAGATCTGAATATAATAGCTTCATAGTGGCACTCTAAGGATGACTGATGAGATTAAATTATTAAGTTCATTATATAATTAACTCACCTAATTCTTGATCATTCAAGAGTGTTATTTAATTTTTTTAGCTAATATTTATATTTCAGGCTTATTTTATATCTTAATACAAAAACATGATAAAATAGTATTTTAGAATAAAAGAACGGACAACTTCAAACCAAAGGATAGATGACTACATCTGTCCAAGCGCAGAAGCCACTCATTAGGAGTTCAAACTTTTTAATTACCAATCAAATCAAACCGAATAATTTAAAACACATATCTTATCTCAATTAATACTCTATTCCCTATTCTTATCGAATCGAACTGCACGCCGCTTAACTCCTACATGCTATGCCGCTTGAAGCACGCCGCTTTTCTGTCTAGTCTCCAACCTCGCAGCTTTTTGAAAAACTCCGACGTCAACCCATATTAACATGACTATATATAAAATGCACCTTATATCACTATTACAGATTTTGGCTATTACCACGCTTTCAATTACCACACTTTTACTTTTTACCACGCTTATTATTATGACCGTGGTAATTAATCAAATAAAGCGTGATAATTGGTGTGTATGCAATTGACGTTATACCTATTACCATGATTTTTATAAACAAGCGTGGTAATAGGTTAAGCAAAAAGACGGCAGCGTTTCTTTATCAGTCTATTACCATGCTTTGCGTTTTAAAAGTGTGGTTATAAGTAACGATCAAAACGGCTTCCGTTTTGAACTAGACCTATTGCCACCCTTTCCGTCTACTACTTCGACTCCGTTACATGCACGACGACACCAAAGAGTCTTGTGAAGTTTGTGGAGGAGTAAGTTCACTTAAAATTTATATTCATGAATTGTGAACGAAGTGTCTGCTTTATGACAACTAATAGATGTCGCTATTTTGTAATGTTTCAGAGGTCTGAAACGATGGCGTGGATTCCGAGCTAGAGTCACGTGGGAGTTAGTGACGGTACCTTTTCAATATTAGTAGTCCATTGTATTTTCATCATTTATTTTGTTCAAAAACTAATGAGAGGTGTTCATCATTTATTAGTGTCTGCTAAAACCTCCAGAGAGTGATCTGTGCGGCTATTATGTATGTAGAAACATACGCCAAATCATTGAGGGTTTGTCCTTTCAGCCAGACACGAGTCGTTTCGGTCTATAACAGGTATAATTGTAGTTTAAATCATTTTATTTATATTACTTTTAATGTCATCAAGTACAATATTTTTTAATCACATTAATAATTTACATTTATTTACAGTTTTTTTATCAAGGACTCGAATCTTATGTGTTGTCGGAGATCGACTTAGTCAGAGAGGACATTGTGGCGCATGTTATGGAGACGCACCGAAATTCCGTAGCCGGTGGATTTGTAGTCTAGATTTGATGTGTAAGTGATGCATTGAAACATGTAATAGATTGTGTACTTTTTCTAATAAATTTTGAATGTTTTGTTTTGCTTATATAAAATTGTATTTCATATTATAAAATTGTTAAATAATTAAAATATATTCCATAGTTTAATTTTAAAAAATATAATATGCACCTATTACCATGCTTTACACAACAAGCGTGGTAATAGGTTCATCACTTATTATGATGCTCTGTACTTTATCAATTACGACGATCATATTCACCGCGCTTGTGAAATATGGTGAAAGCTTTCAAATAAGCGTGATAATAAACCCCGATTTGTAATAGTGCATACAACTCCAACGGATTAACAAAAGATCACATTGTTTTCACTCACATACAAGACATATGAGGCCACAAGCACAATCTCACAAAATGGACTCACGAGGAGTGGAAGAAAAAACCCACCAAGAAACAACAAAAATAAAGGCTTCACAAACATGTTGAACCTTTGTGGCCTCTGAGAGTTTTGAACTCTAAGATGCCTTTGTAGAGCGCAAGCCTATTTGGCGGCATTGTCTCCATAATCTCTTTACCTGTAAGATTCGCGTTCTTTGTAGCTTCAGCGATTCCGATTTTCCTACCACTCTTCTTCATGATGCTCTTCTTGGTGTCCCCGCTGATCGCAAACCTCACTCTCTTCTTTTCTGGCATCCTGCCCGGACGCCCTTTGCACACACACAAGAGAATTATCCATTCATCAAAGTTTATGTCATTTTCAGGTGAGTCATGTTATCCACAAGACAATTCTGCCGATATTATTATATGAATGTCTAAAGATTATGCAAACAAGTAATGATTTTATTTCACATTGGAGAGTTCAGGGTATTACCAACTTCTAACTCAAGCTTCTTCATAAAATCTGAAAGGAGACGCTTATGGAGTTGGAGAGCAAGAAAAACGACGCTTCCTGAGGCGGCCACCACGGCCATCAATCCATCCAATGCTGATCTATCCATCTCTACAAAATCAGATCACCAACGAATCCTCCTTCAAAAAGGAAAAGCAGCAAATCCAGAAGAGGAAGAAAATCCTGAGGCACAGATAGCATACATATGGTAACTTGATAAGGGGGTTTTGGGTCTATATACAAGACCTGGACAATCTGACATTAGCATTTGTGCAATTTAAAATTCTATATTTGGCTCTAAACATCTAAATTAATCCCTCTTCCTTTTTTTTTGATTTGCCTCCTCAGATGATGACATCAACTGGCCCCTCAAAACACATTCTTCAAAATGACTGGCCATAACACCAACTAGCCAGCCAACTCTTCTACCAAAATAAGGCCAAAGCTAGAGACATGTCATCCACAGACGCACCACATTCCATCTGCCAAGCGGGCTTGGTATGCCGTAACGTAATGGGCCACGAACTCACAATGGCCCATTGCTCCATTTCTGGACTCCTCATGTGTCAAATGGATTTGGATTGCGGTTCAAAATGATATCGTTTTATTTATTTATTATTTATTCAATATTTTTGACATGTAAAATTTCAATTAGCCAGCAAACAAATGAGAGCTTGCAAGACGGATGAACTTAGATTAAGATATTAATGTTTTGAAGTGTCTATTAAACTCAAAAGGGGCACTGAAATATCACACTTATCTAATTGCGGTCAGAACTATCACGATTTTCAAAAAGAGTGCGATAAAAAAAATTGAACTGATTATCTAAAACAAAATTTATCATTACATTTTTAAACTAATGTTATTATAAGACTCAGATTTGTGTGCGGAAATTACGTCGTTTGGTTATCAAAATAAACTATATATTTTTGCGCACATAAAGAAAACGAGATCTTTTGATAACCAAGCGACGTAATTTTCACACACAAATCTAAGTCTTATAATAATATTAATTTTAGAATATTATGGTGAATTTTATTTTAGAAAATTACTCCAATCGCATTTTTTTTAAAAATCGTAATAGTTCTGACCGCAATTGGGTAAGCGGTTTGAGATGATAAATTTGCCGTATAATCCTAGATAGTTGGTGCTAAATGCCAAATCATCTGGATTTGATACGCATGAATTTCACTTCCAGTTGAGTGACAAGAGGAAATACATCAACTGGAATTTGGCAAGGCTATTCGAGCCGCATCCATTTGGTTCAAGAAGCTGGTTCGCTGTTTGTAAAGGTGGGGATCCAACTGTGAGTTCAGATGTTTGCGGACTCCGCATTGCCTATTGATTTCATCCGAAACTCATTTCTAAGATACATGCCACATCACGCACTAATTATTAGCCTCAAGATGTGTTGGTGGATATAGTTTTTTAAGGCTTAAGATCAGGAGTTTGGTATTTTCCTATAAGGTTTGGTCTCCGGTTACTGATACAGATTCGCGTATTTTTTATTTTTTAAGTATTAATGTTTATTTTAGATGTAAATTCGATAAGTACCGAGTCGAATTAAGAATGATAAAAAAAAATTATTAGGCGCAAATAATCTAATTAATATTTATTTAATTCTAAGTGAATGAATGAGAATCGTTGGAAAGTTAGTAATAACTACTAAACAAAACTGAAAGCAAAGACACATCGTCATGTTAATGTGGTGCAACTAAATCACTCTAGTCATGCAACTTAAATAATATGGAACATGCAAATTGGATGTTCCTACATAACAAATTCTTGACTAAAATTAATTGCGTATTGTGTTGTGTCACTTAATTTTTTTCTATGTAGCTCATAAATACTAGCTAGTCAAATAGTGATTAAACTAATATTTCTTAACAATATAGTCAAGTTTCATGATAAATAAACTAATCAATATTCTTAAGCAATCTCTCGATTCTGATTATCTGTTGACTAGGGATATTGAATATACCTAGGTAAAATAATCAACTCATCCTGATTCTAGTCGTCGTAGATTGGAATACTCTAGCCTGGTGGATAATAAATTTAATCATAATTTCAATTCTTTTAACATGCAATTTAAACTCTGAAATACTATGTATGACAATTTCTAGAAGTCTATAACTCACTATGCATAATTGAAATAACAATCATCAAATATTTATGAAAGTAAAATAAGAATAAGAAAGAGAAGGTTAGTTACAAGAAGCTCCAACTTTGAATGAAATTCTTCTCTCTGGCTCTTCTGCAAGAAAGATATGTTGTGTTATACCAGAATGATAGGGTTTATGTTTGAGTCTTCTATTTGTAGCTGAGTTGTCATCTTATATTTTTCTGTTTACTTTTGACAATTTTTGAAAGAATTTTTATTGTCAAAAGAGGTATTTGAATGATAAAACTAATCTCTCGAATATGTCATTGTGTGACACGTGTGAGCACAACCCACTAAATAATTTGGATTGTGCTTAAAGAAGGCTTCTGGTTACGTTGTCGTCTTTTGATGCTCCGCACGACCCAAAAGACCACCCGAGTCGTGCTAAATGGATGCTTCTAGATCGTGCTTTGTCTTTTTTCTTTTGACAGGATCTACATCATGCTGCAACACGAGACGAGTCGTGTTTTTGTATTTCTTCTGTAGACACAAGAGTGTAGCATGATCTCGAATGTATAGGACTTATGAAAAAAAACATCCCCCTTCAATTCCTTTTTTTGACAGATTAGCCCCTTGAAGTTGATCATTTTTGTCTAATTTTGACCCAATTATTTTCCTCTTCTGAAGTCACTTTTCTTTATATTTGACCAACAGTAAATAAAATCAACTATAAATTACTCATAAAAACTCAGAAACTACTCAATTATATTACTATAGTCACTTGCAACAGAATAAATTATTACCTATAAAAATAATCCATGCATAGAATTTGTTCATCTCGAATAATATTTCATAATAAAATGAGAGTCCAATGAAAAGAATGATATTCAGGATTACGAAAAATCAGGATTGCTGCAAATCAATATTTTGAAAATTTGTTTTTGAAAAGTTTATGCCTGGTGCCCACTAAATTTGGAAAATTAAAAAATCTTAGTCATAAATTCATATTCAAAACATGAAAGAGATTAGCCAAATCTAAAGACGATTACAAAGAAAACAAAATTCGTAAAACGTCTGACTTAACGTTTTTCTCTATAGCTCATGATAACTATAAAAATAAACATTATCATAATAAGTAGAAAAATTCAAATAGTCCATCTATAAATTTTTGTTTCTAAAGCAATTTAAAAAAAATCATGAAAATATAAGAAAACCTAAAAAATAAAAAATAAACTAAAACATACAACAGCACATAAATGTATTTCACTCTTGAATTCATTCTATCACTTTTTAGTAATCCATAAACATAAATGTATGATAAGAAATTCAGAAAATCATATTGATAAATGCAATTCATGTCATGGTATAGAATATGTGTGCATGTATAAACAAGGTAAGAAAACTTCCTCATGTATTATTAGAAAGAGAGCTGCAAGGTAAAAGTCGGTGTCATGGGCCTTTGTGACGACATCGCGTGTAAATATTATTAGTGTAAGAAACTCAATTGTGGCGGTTGTGGATGGCTTGGCTGCCTACCGACTTCTAATCTTGAGCAGAGGCCTCACTTAGGAGGCTAAGGTAACTTAAGAGTGTTCATTTTTTGGATTTAATAGAGAACACAGAGGGATGAGAATCCTAGAAAGATAAAACAGGGTGAAAAACGAGGAAAGATTTCCTTCTTTAACAGTATATATAGGTTGGGCTATTGCAGTCCACGACCCGGGTCAAGCAACGATGCACAATCCAGCTTGTGTGTTCGTCTTTTTTTCCGTAGGTACGATTAGGGGGCATGAGCTGTCTCATGCTCGATTATTTCTGGTCTATATTTTCCAGTTTTAACAAATACATTTCATCCATTGGAGCCATAAACACTCCATAACACTCTAAACCTAAACACACAATGATATGGAGATACTAATTGCTCCATACTTAAGATCAAACAAAATGTGTATTGAAATCTTGAGCAACCAATTCCTCTTTGGATACTTAATAAATGTTTTGTAGTCTAACACAAGAGGAAAAATATTGTTTTCACTTTTTTAAGAAACCAAATTTTTAAACATATGGATTCGAGGTGTTGGTAGCTGAATTTCATCCCTTAATGTGTTTGGTTTTCATTCAAATATTTACGTCATTCATCACTGTCTTTCTGTATGCTCGCAAATTGTTGGTCAGTTCTCTACCTAATTATTTGCATTAATTTCAAAAGATCATACGGCCGTGAGATTTCAGTTTCAATTGATGTGGAATACAGATTTGGTATTGCAGGTTTAGACTCATAGCCAAGTGAATAAAAATTATGGTACTGTGTCTGATAGGAATGTAGCACATTGGTACAAATTTGGTGTGTAATGTCTTTCACTCCAATAAGTTGTACTTTGTGATTCACATTCATAGGAGAGTAGCTTATGTCATATGTGTGTCCATGTCATTCTATATTACTTTAAGCTATGCTTGAAGATTTGTTATGTTGGTAATAAAGAAACATATTCACACAAAAAATAGAGAAAGAAGTTAGTGGAAATTATTTACGAAACAAAATACAAATATATATACAAAATTATTATAATTAAGCTAGATCTGAATTAAGTCAAAGGTCAAGACATTTGAACTGATGCTCCCGGGAAATGGCACCAAATTGACACACGTACTTTTGACATTTTATATATGTAAATACTCGTTTAAGAGGTAAGCTGTAATTAAATAAATTTGGTAAGTATAGAGTGGAACTAATGGGAGAAAATGGCTTGCTAGACACTTATAACCAAAATAATATTTATATAATTCTAGACAAACGAATGAGAATTGTTGGGAAGTTAGTAACTGCTGAAAAAATTAAAAGTCAAGACATAGAGAATCAACAAAGAAGATAAAATTCTATGATTTCTATTTTTCTTAGGATGCATGCAAATATCATCATGTCATTCAGATAAAGATAAATTATGTTTGTCATGCAGTTCTAATAATACAGAACAACAATTTCCCATAATTAAGACTTTTAAGTGTTCATACGCAACAAATTATTGACTATATAAAATTAACTTTATATTGTGTTGTCTCTCGATGTTTATCTTTGTAGTTCACAAATACTAGTCAAAAGATGAATAAACTAATATTTTCTAAACAAAGTCAAGATGCATGATAAATAAATTATTTAATATTGCTAGACAACCTCCCGAATATGGTCTTCAATTAACTAGAGATATTGACTATAACTAGGTAAAATAATTAACTCTAATCTCAATTCCGGTGTTCATGTATTTGAATGCTCTAGCATTCTAACATGCATATTTAAACTCTGAAGTACTACACATATCAATATATTTCTAGGGATCCTTAATGTAATGAACATACACAATATCATTCAAATAAGCACGAACAAGTATGATGAAAAGTACTCTTACTAATTAACATGAATATGAGTTTATAACAACCTAGGATCTGTAGGATCCTATGTATAGACGACAATTCACTACGCATAATTGAAATAACATCAAAAAATATTTATTAAAGTAAAACAATAATGTTAGAGAAAAATTTGGTCTCATGAAACTCCAACTATGAACGGAATTCTTCTATCTGACTATTTTGTTAGGAAGATGTGATGTGTTGTACAAATATGGTAGGGTTTGAGTCTGAATCTTCTATTTATAGCAGGGTTGTAATCTTGACTTTTGTTTATTTTTGATAATTTTTGAAAGGATTGTTATTTTCAAAAAAGTCCGAAAAGGATAAAATTGAATCTGCCATTTTTCTGTACGACACATGTTAGCACGATTCATGATACGATCTAGATCATGCTGAAGGAAGATTTTTGATCGTGTTGTCGTCTTTTACTGGTCGACACGACCCATAGTACAAAATTAGGTCGTGTTTCTTCCATAGACATAACTGGTTCGCACGATCTGAAACATGTATGCGTAGTTATGATCACCGGACTGGAAGATTGAACCAATCAAACTGTGAACCAGAACGTGGTCCGTATGATTTCATATATTGGATCGGGATGTACCTCAAACCGGGTTTAACTGATCTACACCATATAAATCACTACCAACTAAACAATTATAATTCATATACCAGTTCTATATTTGAATAATTTTATTAGTTATCCTAACTCATAAATATCATTACGTCATGGATAATGGATAAAATATTGAATTAAGTATGTTAAATATAAAAAATGAGACAACATGAAGATTCAAACTCATTCTCTATGAACAACTATATACTCTATCTACCAGCTTCACAAATGATGTCTTGTTTAATTAAAAAAAATTTATATATAAATAATAAACATACGTGTAATTAGACCGGCGGTTAAACCAGTTTAAAATACTGATTCAACCGATAAATCATGAACCGGAGCCGTGACGGGTTCAAATTCCGACCTGATTCTGATAATTATGCGTGAAGGACTTCCAGAAATCACATTTTGACTTTGAAGTCCCCTTTTTTGACAATCGACTTCTGAAATTGACTTTTTATTCAATTTTAATCTGATTTGCATCTGTTTAATCATTTTCTCTCCCGAATCAACATTTCTTCCTATTTAATAACAAAATTAACTACAAATTACTCATAATTACTCAAAAACAATTCAAATAACTAAATATACATACTTAAAATAAAATAAATTATTATCCTATCAGCTACACTCTTAAATACTTTCCATACAAATTTAAATAGGGAGGACTGGTTGCATGCAAGAGAGTTGTGACACCTAATTCTCCAAAACATTCGTGTGTTTATAAGTGAAGAATTAGATGACATTGATAATCCTTTCTTCGATCAACAGGGAGGGAATTTTTATAGCCAAAATAGATATCATCACAACTCGCGAAAAAAATCAATGGTGAGCATAGTTTGAGGCTTTGAGCTCTCTCTTGAGAAAATTAATTTATAAGCATAAAAAAGAAAATATGAAGCATTTCTGATAAATAAAATGATGAGAACATGACATGTCAATAATTATTCTTATTTAATGTTTGTATACAGCTCATCCTTAAAGAACATTTGAACTTAAATGCGTCATAATTAGCTGCTCTCACGCTTAATTAAAACCCAAGATACTTTTGATCTTTATTTAAATAAATATTGCTGGGGTTTCATTACACCTTCAGAAGTGTGCATAATAAACATAGAGAAAAAATTGGGAGGAATGAGTTCAGTTTCTGCGGCACCGCTTCTCACCTTGCTTCTGCTCTCCGGATCCTTACTTCAGAACTCGACTGCGACATTACTCAGAGAATGTTACGGCGCTTGTCTTTTCTTCTGTATGACTCCAGGGAAGAATCCAATAAACTGCATGAAACAATGCGTCAGAAAATATGTGTTTGCGGAGCATTTTTTCAGCAAGGTTGACGATGATTCGAGAGGATGCACCCTCAACTGCGCCATTGCAGGTGGTTGTTCAGATATTTCCCCTACGCTCCAAGACGAAGAAGAATCGGATTGCCCAGGTTATTTTCCATAAATCCTACGTTGTCTCTTTCAATTTCATCATACTTCACACATATACATGGACCTAGCTAGGCTGACAACTGAGACATCCATCTTTCTGAATTCTCAAGTATTCCGACACTCTCTTTTTTTCTCTATTTATGCAGCCGAAGATCAAGTGGAGAAATGTGTCGACGCCTGCCAAAACGATTGCAGAAAAAACCGAATAACCTAGCTAGTTGCATCTCCAAACAAAATGCTCACATTGATCTGCAACTATTGAATTTTTTTTGTATACATGATGGAAGAGACGGGGTCGATGTGTTATATGTGCATAGCTAAGGGATGTTTATCATACTTATAGAAAGTTTGGGGTAGGAATTGTAAATATGCAAATGTATATATAAACCCATTGTAACCGTTTTCTGTTATTCAATGCAATTGAAATACATTGAATCTTCTTCTCCGGTTCCCTCCTCGATCCGAGCTAAGCTTTCCGGCGATACTCCGCCGTCCGTCAACTCAGCAAGGCTGAGTTTCCGCAATACAACTCTTTTTGCTTGCCTTTGGCTCCAACATCAGTAATCACGAATTCAATTCGCATGATGTTTGTCTCTTTTGGTATCCAATCCAGCTTTGATTCCAGTATAAGTATGACTAAAACTGCAGTTACAAATATGGTGGGTAAAAGGGTTTATATGCTATTTGTAGATGAGGATTAAAAAAGGCAAATATACCAAAGAAAAAAAAAATCTGACATGTGTGAATAGATGAATGATTCAATAAAATCAGGCATGCACTGAATTTTACTAGGTACAAATGTATCACTGCTGACTGCTCTATGATTATTGATTATTAATCGAACATGCATTATAACTTTGTGGTAAATTGGGATCCTATTCACAGCAAGGCAGCAAACCTGAAAAGTCCCCCGTAACTTTGGCCACTTTGAAGCATTTCTTACCTTTGAGGTAGTGTTCGAGTTGATTTTAGGAGAAAAATGGAAGGAGAGGGAGGGGATGAGAATGAAATGTGTTGTTCCTGAGTTTTTTTAAGGAGGGGTTAATTTGGAGGGATTTGGGAGGATAGAAATTCCTATTTCCTTCCAAATTAGAGGGAGGGGAGGGGGAGGTATGGGAAATAAAAGGGTGAAAATGACGATTTTACTCTCATGTATTTCTTAATTTATCTCAACAGAAGGGCAATTTAGTAATTTTGTTATATTTTTCCTCAATTCCTTCCAAATTCTTTCTAAACTTAGGAACATCATTTTTTTCCACCTTTCCGTCCCTCTCCTCTCATTTCTTTTCTTCTCCTCTCCTCTCCTCTTCTTTCTCTCCTTTACTCTCAAAACTCAAGAACAAAGCCTGAAGCGCCATCATTTACGCTGTCTTAGGGCTTATGGAAAATTAGAGGATAAAGAAAATTTTAGAGATATTCTATGTTTTGTTTAAAAAATTCTGAACAAAAATATATTAGAATATAAGTTTATTTAAATTAAAGAATATTTTGATACATTCCTTTCATTTTTTTCATGTCAAATCAAACACAAAAATATTAAATGAATCTATGAGAATTTCATTTTATTTCCTATTTTTCCCCTTAACATTTTTCCTCAACAAAATATAAAACTAGGATATTTTATTTTTCCGGTTGAATTAAATTTACATTGAAATGATTATCTTGTCTCAACCGAGTTGAATAAAGTTCACTAAACACAAACTGGGTAAGATGAAAATGAAAAGAAAATATTGAAGTTGAAATTTCTATTCAGAAAATGTCTCCATTTGAGTGGAAGATAAAAGGTCTGTAAATGAGACTCAGGACTCAGGAGAAGCTAATAGGGGGTGGAGATCACTTTTTACCTTATCAAACCCACCACCCCTATGAGAGCAGACAAGAATATGCTCAATGAAGAACTGCGCTTCTCAAAGTAAAAGTCCTTTACTATCCAACTAAACAAAGTTTAGGTATTTACATAATGCTAACTTGGATCAATCCTTCCAGATTAATTTTGCACAATTGGATGCCATTTCATTGCAAACCCACCCAAGAAACAGATTCCTTTCATTATCAGTTAGTAGCATTTCACAATAAAATTATCAACTTTGTCTCATCCTCAAATGGAATCCTCCCAAATACTTCCTTTCTTCACTTCCACTTCCTCCCCTTCTAATCATCAATCCCATGTCGTAGCTGACAGCAGTCCCCAACATGTCAAGAATTTCACATCTACTCCCCATCGCCCAATATGGGCTGTCCACATCCACTACTCAAAACCCTAATTTTCCGCTTAACTTCAGCCTTGGTGGTGTCTTTGATCGGAGAACTGCTAACCGGCTTCGTGGGTGTGAAAAAAGATTGGATTTTGGAGGTGGGTGCGGGAGGAAATTGGGGTTTATGAGGAGGAGTGTGAACTCGGTTTTGAGTGTGGACAGAGAGGTGGAGAAGAGTGGAGGATGTGGCAAGGAGGATTATGATGCTATTGTTATTGGGTCTGGGATTGGGGGGTTGGTGGCAGCCACTCAGCTGGCGGTGAAGGGAGCTAAAGTTTTGGTGTTGGAGAAGTATGTTATTCCTGGTGGGAGCTCTGGGTACTATGAGAGAGATGGGTATACTTTTGATGTTGGATCATCTGTGATGTTTGGGTTCAGTGAAAAGGTCTGGCAGCTTAAGCTTTTGTTAGTATCATTACCTGAAATTTCGTTTGTCCCTGCAGGTTGATTATGCTTAGAATGATCGCAGTTGGTGGTGTGGACATGGATCTCTCATTGTTTAGCTTTTTCTGAAAGGTTTTGTTATGTACATTTACTGATATATGAGGTTGTTGTTTTTATCAGGGAAATCTGAATTTGATAACCCAAGCACTGGCAGCAGTTGGATGCAAAATGGACGTGATTCCTGATCCAACGACAGTTCATTTTCATTTACCAAACAATCTATCCGTCAGAGTTCATAGAGAGTACAGTGATTTCCTCGCGGAACTTACCAGCAAATTTCCTCATGAGAAGGAAGGCATTTTGAAATTCTATAGTGAGTGCTGGAAGGTCTGTTGTGGCTGTTTTATGAGCATGCCATGCTGCTTGAACCTCAAATTTGTGCTGACACAAAGTTGTGAACTGGACAGATTTTTAATGCCTTAAATTCCTTGGAGCTCAAGTCACTTGAGGAGCCGCTGTACCTTTTCGGGCAGTTCTTTCAGAAGCCGCTTGAGTGCCTGACACTTGGTAACTTCCCTATTTCTGCCTACTTGGATGATTTGATTTCATGCTTTATTTTCTCTTTATGTAAAATATGGAACTGTTTGTTCTAGGACTAGGATGTATTTATTACATTGGATCCCTGGATGACCCCGTGCTATTTTCTAATGCTGTATATACCTAAAATGAGACTTTTCTGTTGTGATCGCGGGTTGCTTCCTTTTGTAGCTTATTATTTGCCCCAGAATGCTGGAAGCATAGCACGGAAGTACATAAAAGATCCAGAACTGCTATCTTTCATAGATGCTGAGGTAATATTGACTGTGTTCCATTAGACGGCTTACGCGTATGTGGCGCAATCAGAGACTGATGATTGAAAAAGAATGACTTGTAGCTAAATCTTACCCAATTTTTCATATTGGTTGTTTGCAGTGTTTCATTGTGAGCACAGTTAATGCTTTACAGACACCGATGATAAATGCAAGCATGGTACATCTCCTATTTTCATTTTCTTTATTCTATGGCAGTTGGGGTCGGATCGCTCTGCCTTTTTTCAACTTAACTTATATATCTTGCCTCAGGTTTTGTGTGACAGGCATTTTGGAGGGATTAATTACCCTGTTGGTGGAGTTGGTGGAATCGCAAAGTCCCTAGCAAAAGGTCTGGTTGATCATGGCAGTGATATACTTTACAAAGCAAATGCCACTAACATCATAATTAGCGAAGGAAAGGCTGTAAGAACCACTAACTTTTGTCAGACAACATTCATCAGAAAGAGTTATTCACCGAATCATGTCCTATTGTGCACTGCAGGTCGGAGTTAAATTGTCAGATGGAAGGGAATATTTTGCTAAAACTGTAGTATCTAATGCTACCAGATGGGACACTTTTGGTTAGTTCTTTCTTCCAAGCCTTTGGCAGTTACTAAATAAGCTTCCATTGTTTCAAGTTGCTGGTTACGCTCATCATGAATTGTCTCAAGATAAATATGACAAATAGATATGTCACAGGCAAGTTGTTGAAAGGACAAAAACTTCCGAAAGAGGAAGAGAACTTTCAGAAAGTCTATGTAAAGGCACCATCTTTCCTGTCAATTCACATGGGGGTCAAATCTGAGGTTCTGCCGCCGGATACGGATTGTCACCATTTTGTTCTTGAGGTATTTATCTGGCATAGTTTCCGTGGAAACACTTGAGTGCGTGTGTTCAACTAATGACCTTGTCTTTCGTCATTGTGTAGAATTCGTGGACCAGTTTAGAGGAACCTTATGGAAGTATATTTCTTAGCATTCCTACCATTTTGGATCCATCTTTAGCTCCAGAGGGACATCATATACTTCACATATTCACAACATCTTCCATGGATGACTGGAAGGTAAAATTTAAAAAGCTAGGCTCACATGGTGCATTTAAGTATCATTTACTGACGTGTAAGATGGTTGTCATTGGACCAGGGACTCTCAAGAAAAGACTATGATGCAAAAAAGGAACTCGTGGCAGATAAAATCATAAAGAGATTAGAACAGAAATTGTTTCCAGGCCTCACGTCATCCATTGTCTTTAAGGAGGTATAGTAGTAAGGGTCCGCTAAATGTTAGGAATGGAGCTGTGCACATTCAATTTTTTGCCCCAATGTTTCTGGGGCAAATTCATCTTCACATATGTACTTGTATCTTCAACTAAATTCATTTTGGAATTCCATAAGCTCGATTTATATGCCTTTGGCAGGTAGGGACACCGAAGACGCATAGGCGTTACTTGGCACGCGATGATGGTACATACGGACCAATGCCTCTTAAAATTCCTAAAGGATTACTTGGCATGCCATTTAATACCACTGTAAGATAAAAGCACTCGGGATCAGCCCGTTTAAAAATATCATCAACCGGTTTTCTGTGAGCAATGAAAAATAATTAGTGTTTGATGATGGAACTTGCAGGCTATTAATGGTCTGTATTGTGTTGGAGACAGCTGCTTTCCAGGACAAGGCGTCATAGCTGTGGCCTTCTCCGGAGTCATGTGTGCTCATCGAGTAGCTGCAGATATTGGTAACTGACTTGCACCTCAACTTTTGACTCGTGGTTTATTTGCTTCATTTAGTCTTATATCTTTTGTTATGATGGAGCAGGCCTTGAAAATAAGTCTCCTGTATTGGATGCTGCACTTCTCCGGCTGCTTGGTTGGTTAAGGTCATTGGCATAAACAGAGAAATATGTGGAAGGATGTGAAAGTACTCAAATCTCCGCAGAAAAAGTGCAATGTAAATGGACTTCCAAATCAAGCTCAGAACAAGATACTGACAAACATTGTGCAGCTTGACTGGTTTCTTATACATTAAGCTTGCAACCTGATCACACCACACCTGCTGTCTCAACATATTCTTTTATAATGTTTTAGCGAGACATGACTAATTGGCGGAAGGCTGCAATTTAATTTTAGTGCAATGAAATATCTATTATCATTCCTGCATTTGATTTTCCTGAATTATTTTCCTTGCAAGATTCACCATGAGTTCAGATGAAATATATTTGTTAGATGTATTATTGCAATGAGTCATATCTGGAAGAAGGGAGCAGGCCTTGAAATAACTCGAGAAAGAATAATGTGTGATATAAAGGTGATGAAGGTGCTTCAAGCTTCTCAATAATACACCGGCAAACTAACACTCTATGACTATACAGTGTAATGTATCCAAAAACTCCTGACTAAACAGTAAAAATAACGTTGTCAACACCAGGAAATCAAATGTAATGAACACTGCACAAGCTTAACATGGAATATTACTAGAAAACCCAATTTTCACGAATAAAAAAAATCAAACAAAGGGCAAGTAGAAAGCTTTGATCCGCTTCAGTTGATACGGTGGTCTATGAGTCATAAAGACCATTTGTTTGGGGCGTCAAAGTAGAGTTTTTTTTTTCTTTTCAGATTGGATTCACAGTTGTGTGCTAGAGATACATCTCCATGGCCTGGTGCGGGTTTCGTTGTCTAAGAGCATTAGCAAGCCGGCATTGCTGCTGGACCTTCCAAACATGTACCTGAAAATGAAGTGAAATCAATGCTGAGAACTGTTGAATTACAATCCGTCTGGAACGTAAATAAATTAACTCGGAACTAATTGTAATAAACTAAATGAGTTATCCAACTTGTGTCATGACCCCTCGCTATCATTACTTCGTGGGCAGATTAAACGGTGCAAAACTAATTGATGTCACAATCAAACAGTATTTAACATTCCGTTTTCCCCCAAACGGGTCAACTCGATCTACAACTTTATTTTATTTCATTGCATTTTTCCTTTGTTAAATTTTCTGCAGAAAAAAAAAGGAAAAAGCCAGAAGATCTTTTATAGGTATACACATCCTAGCACTTGAAGTCATTACTTATGTTGACCGCGCTGCACCATGTACATATATACTTACTTGCTCTGGCATGCCTTCTTTCTCCATAATATGAAGGATGTTATCCACTGCAAAGATGAGTAACAGAGAAAATTAAAAGAAAATCCAAACATAAATGTCAGAATGAACAACATACATTATGGCAGAAATAGAATAACATTCAAGAGACTAGAATGGATTTCAGTGCAAGGTGTCAATCATGTGAAACCGCAATCAACACATCAATAAATAGATACCTTGAATACAAACATGAAGGAAATATTTCCTGAAGCATGTGCTTTCTTCACAGGTGCACGCTTGTCAGGTGACATCTCTTTGCACAATTGTTGAGCAATTTCCCTTAGTAAGACAAGTTGTGCTTTATCAGTTCGCATAGAGATAATTGCTTGCTTCATAGATTCTCTATCTGCCTCGAGGGCATGAAGCCTCATGTAAAGCTTCTTGATCTCAGGATCTCCAATGTCAGCATTGTTCATGGACTCTCTTGGAGTTGTCAGATAGTCCTCACACACCCCGATACCAGCCTTATTTTCAACAACATTAGCGTAAGGTGCCCTGTTGTGAATGGAATCAATAGTGCAGATTCTGTCTGCTGAGTCATCTCCAATGTCTGATGCTTCATCCACATCTCTTCTGTTTGAGAGATTCTCCACCTGTGAAATGTATTCCATTTTCTTAAAGCTAGTGCCCAATTTAGGAGACTCTGTAATGAAGTATGCACCAATTTCTCTGGCTTGACCCGGAAGAGAACCAGAACTATCAGTGGAGAATTTTCTTGAATGCCTTGATCGCCTTGGAGATTGCCCAACAGTGACCTTTTCCAATATGTGCTTTGAAGTTGTGAAATCCCCGTTTATGGGACTCCTAGGACTCTTCTCCATTTCTGAGATCCTGTGATCCAAATTTCTCAAGTGATCCTCAGAACGAGGGGTCTCCCCAAACACATACTTCTCGACATCTTGAATGTCATCATCACCATCGGGACCCTGAACTTCATTCAGACTACACTTTAAAGGTGGATAGTCATAAGCAGGAAAATCAAATTGGTTGCCATCTTTGACACTAGCATTAGGGCTCAGATTCGCAATCCTCTCACCCTCTATCTCGAATTCTGTGAGTCCGAAGCTCATCATTCTGTGCTTGTACGCCTGAACTTCACACGTTAGAGCCTGAATAGCCTGCTCCCTCTTATACAACAAATCTTCTACAGATCCAAATTCCAGCTGATCATGGGCCATTTTCTCTTCTGCAAATCGCTTGAACTGTCTGGATTCCATTTGTATCTCCGCCTTCTCCCTCTGCAACCTTACAATCATCGACATGGCCTCATTGGCTGCTGATGCGGCCGCATTCCTCTCCTCTTCCAAATCCGCTAACAAATCCTGTATCGTTTCTTGCTGACTAGTCACCATCTCTCGTAGCGCAGTGCACTCATTCTCAATAAGCACACGCGCAACCGGTAGAGTCGGATAGCTGAGCCCCGGAATAACAAACTTCTCCCCCTCCTCCAACTCCTCAAACTTCCTCTTCACAGACCGAAACCACGCTACTGACCCATCATCCCTCTTCAAATTGCACTTACATGAACAATCACAACAACCTCCCTCCACTTCCTCTGACGCTATAGATGCTTCTGAATCCATCATGCAAACATAAATGTAAACCAGATGATGACCACCAAACTAAAATCACCAAACCAATACCTAATCACGAATCCCTGGAAATCCCCTTTTTCGTTATCACCAAGTTCCGCACTATTTTTCCTTTTTTCTCTCAGGTCAACGAATTATAACACTTTCCAAAACAGCAGAAACAATCAATCACCAAATTCAGCCGAAAAATTTCTTCAATAAACCAACAATGAAAGCAAACAAACTGCCGTTTAGATTGCAGAGGCGATTGGGCTGAAAATCGAACTACCAAACTGCAAATGAGTGAAAAGTGGAGGGAGGGTTGATAATACGGGAAGGATCCGTTGATCGCTGTGTGGTCACCGTCCCGGGATTGTGGCGCGTGGAAGGAGTAGCAAGGGAGCGGAGGGTGAAGATGAGGACGAGGAGGGAAAATTGAAAACCCTAATCCGACAATTTAAGCGTCGAAGAGGATATGGACAGAAATTAATTAAACGAATTTTCTCCTGTTTCTAAATCTGAGTGATTGTTTTGGTAAGCGACGACAGGATGTAGATGGAGATGGAGGCGACGTGGACCCAATCTGAATTTTACTCTGTCTATTTTTATAAATTATTACGTTGGATTATTGTAGTAAATTTGTACATGAAAAATTCGCTGTTCTCCCTCAAGTCTTTCATATCTGATATATATTGAGAGATAAATCAAAGAAGAAGAAGCAATTTTTAATCCTAGAAATATCTCAAACTTGCTTTAAAGGCATTTTTGAAATATAGGATTTTTGTATGTTAGTGCTCCTAACGTTGCCTATGAATATATTTTAATGACAGCAACACTTTTCGGTCATTCAATTTCAGCAGCCTCTCTTCAAATGTCGGGGCCACATTATTATACTTTTAATAGTACGCACCCGTTCTGACGGCGTGAAAGAAATAGTGACGGTTGAATGGAAGAGGTTGTTGGGGAAGTGTGATTGGAGGTGTGTGGGGGCGGGGAGGTGTAATTGGGATGGACATGAGAGATGAGTCACGTGACCGGGAGCGTGATACCCACATATCTTATTTTATTATTATATAAGATACAATAAGGACATGAATTCAACTTTTGTTGATAGGACATAAATAACGACAGGTTGGAGGTACGCGTAAGCTGACCTATAACGAGTCTGGTTTCATTATCAAGATGAAGGATGTTTGCGACTCCACGTTATTTAATTAAATGATGATTAGAGAAATTTGAAGTTAAACTTTTCTAAATTACTTTCCTGATTTATTTTACTTGGCACCTACTTCCTTTTGTCTTATAATAATAATGATCATTCAGTATTAAATTGAACATAATTATCAATATTAGTCGTTGAACAAATTTAATAGATACGTATTTAATATATTTTTTAGAATTTTTTGTAAATGTATAATGTGTGTATTATTACTAGTGTAAAAAAATTTCTCTACGGATTATGATGATGGAGTAATTAATTTCTTACTTTTCAAAATATGTGACAATATTAAATGTGCACTAAAATTGTTATAGGTGATAAATAAAAATAGACAAATATGTGTTAATTAAATGAAAAATAAAAAAGAACAGAATGATTACCTATTAAATTAATATTAATATTTCTTTAATTTACTCAAAACATCTTAAAGGACACCTACTAGATGAGGAAGAGACTAATACAATTAATTTATGGGAGATAACTTTTTGTACAGTTTAAACATGTGAGTGAAAAATAGAAAGTTGATTGAATAGAGTGTGTCATGTAAATAGTTTTTAAAGGTTTTTCTTTGAAATGAAAAATATATGTTTAAATAAAAGGATTGCGCACATGGCACACCTCAAGAGTAAAATAGACATGTTAAAAATGCATCTAAATTACATAAAAACTGTAATTAATAATAACAGTTTCGAAATGTAGCAACACAGCTCGAAATAGACTACGATACTAATCTCAGTTTTTAAATGAGATTTACATAAATAAATTTAAAATTTTGATATTTTCATTGAAAATAACAGAGAATCCGGTAATCACTAACTGTCACTGAAAATTTCTCCTAGTGATTTAAAAAGATTCAATAAATCGCAATAAATATTTATATATTAAAATTGATTTTTATATTACAATCATAGTTTTCAAATATTATTTGACTATTAAAATCATGATCAATTTGCTGGTGTGATGTGGGTGGCATGTTGTCAAATCGTTGTTGCTGAGAATATTTTTAAATACACATTAAATTATACTCAACAACTGCGTTATTTTAAAATTAATATTTGAAAACACACCTATAATGTGAAGTTTGTAAGAAATAATTTGAGAAAAAAGGATAAAGAGGAAAAGAAATCTGCTAAACTCGTCTCCTGTAATCTGGAAGGCCTGGTGTGAGGAAGCCTTACACAGAAATAAAAAGACAACAGAGCCGGATGAGCTTTCCTGCATAAAGATTTAGTTGAGAAATCGCTTTAAAACCTGCGAAAATACACAAGGGAACCGTGTTATGTTCAACATTGGCGTCCATTGAATAATGAGACACAAAGCAATGAACAACAGTTATAAAAGCTGTGAAACCAAAATGACCAAATTAAATTATGACAGCATCGACCAAGTGGGGTTGCTGATTGGTGCAAGTCTAGCCGACTCATTATTAAGATATGATGAGGATTGAGGTAGGAAAATTATCCAAATGAGACTTTGCAGCAAAGCAGGTTACTTAATCTGACTAGTGAAGTCGAGCAGCAGCCTCTGACCAGATAAATGTAAATGCAAAACTGATTGGAAGCATTATTACCTTTCTTTGGTACCAAAAGCGATATAGTTTACACTGATATCATCTGACAGGAGCCATTTTCCTGTTAATGGATTGTGGACAAATCCAGCAATCTCATGGACCTGAAAAGATGTCAACAGAAGACAGTTGCCATCATGGTTTAAGTTCTGAAATATGGCATTCAATGCAATCGAATCTGATTTATGTGAGAAGCAAGGCACCCCGGCAATCATGTGGATATAACTTATTTGACAAGCCAAACTTTATTGATGCATACATTGACTGCAGCGCGCTGCAGGATCAGCACCAGCTCTTCCGGAGTAATGAAACTTGACCACTGATGTGTTCCTTTAGGAAGCTGTAAAATACCGGGCACGTCAATTAGATTGAATACAAAGAGGAAACAGCTGCAAGAAAACTAATGAGATGATGGTAGTTTCATAGTCACAACATGGCAAATTGATCTATAATTAATAAAGGTAATGAAACCAGAAAAAAAATGAACGATAGAGACGAATGACAAATCACAATATGGAGACTTTGCGATATGACTGAGGGAGCATACCCAACGAAGAATGTATTCTGCAATGGCGATAGTGGCAGCATATCCCCGTATAGAGCGATTGATTGTTGAAATGATTGTAGCTCCATTCGAAATAGTTAATGCTGAGAGAGACTGGCAGAACTCCGCAGGATTGGCTACATGCTCAATCACCTTTCATAAAGAATTGATGAATTAGTTCAAGAACTTGCAAAAATGCAGAACTTTGAATAAAATTGTACACACAAATGTTTGATACTTAATTTGCGCTTATGATATCCAAAACAAAAGAAAATATTGAACGAAGTCATCCTTGGGGATAAAAATTATTAAGGAGTTTAATCCAAATATTTATATACACTCTTCATACTATTGGTTAAAAACCGAGATACATTTACTTCTGATGTTCAAGCGGCTTATTTAAATCATCTTTAACAGAGGGCTGAACTTGGTGATTAAGCTAGGGAATAGTTCAGCACCTTATAACCAAAGTGAAATTCGTAATTAATAACTCCAGAACATTGATTAAGAAGCCATAGAAAAGAGAGAGAACTTTCCAACCAGAACCGGATCAGTGACTTAAATATATATGTGCTATACATCAGCACAAACCTCCAAAGCAATGACAGCATCAAACTCCCTCTTCTGCTCAACCAGGGCCTCTGCCGGATACAAATATAGAAATCAGAAATCAGAAGGAGGGACCACAACTAAATTGGGCGTCAGACTGGAAAAGAAAACGCCAACATTGACCTCAAAAGATCGACACTAGGTGAAAGCAACACGATAAACCATCAAGGCAAAAAAATCCAATAAATCAGTTAACTGGCCATACTCAAGGTTGACCAGCACGATAGTAATAGGCTGAAAAAAAGCGAGTACCTGCAGTCGTGCAACAGTACTCAATCTCTGAGGTTATGGGATCGATATCCTGTGTAATCATGCATGACAAAGACAGTTTAAGCGGCATTTATCAGTGTGGCTAAAGAGACTCGGTGGCATCTGTGACCAAGGAAACAAATATACAAACAATATTTGGAGTTCAGTAGGATCGATGCAAGAGAAAGAAATACTGAAATATACTATTATCCACCAACGAATTATGATGCATCGTAACAAACCCGCTCAACTACATGCTCATACATGGCAGCACTTTAGGAAGGAACAAGCACTAAATGATGCTAACAAACCGACCAGCATAGATGAAGCATAGAGGAATAGAAGAGATATGGCTTCCTTTACAAAACACTTAAGGACCCTCACCCAGCAGTAGAGCATCACCATACCGCATGAATACGTGCAATCTTGATGTTCTTATCGACAGCATCAACTCCTGTAACAGTTGCTCCCATCCTAGCTAGAGGCTAACAGAGACAAGTGCCCATGTTTATGTTTGTTTAATGCAGATACTAATGTAAAAAGTACAATATCAGGTGCTAGGCTCGAGTTCAATTGATTGTGGCTCCACATTTGTCATTATATTACAGGTTAAAATTTCACCATTAATGTTTAACGTACTTCGGAGAGGATGCCACCACCACATCCAATGTCTGCAACTCTTAGGCCATCCAAAGGCCTGGAAGAGAGTGGATCCCTCCTGAATAAAGGTAAGAAATATAGGAATTAGAAAGCAAAACGTAAGACCGGAAGAGAAGACTTGTTTCATACTTTCAAGGTATTAGAAGCTGAATTTGAATGAAATAACCAGTAGATAACAACATAGAAGATGAAGGAAGCTAAACAATACAAAACTAACACATTAATAGACTACATACACATACCCAAAATGTCGACACAGTGTTGAGCGAATGAAAGCCAATCTTGTAGGATTCATAGCATGCAGAGGTTTGAATGGCCCTTCTGCATCCCACCTTGTATAAAAAGTAAACCAACATCATTCTGATGCCTGATGTATACAACATAAGTTTCTACTATTCCAATCTTAAAATTGTTTTCTGCCTGAAATCCAATCAAATTCAAGCGCGCTAATTTCAGGAATACACATAAAAGAAGCAGCAAAAAGTATTACACATCTAATTACAGCCTCGAGATTCAACTCTTCACCGCTCTTCAACAGAAAAATGGAGACAAAAATATAATTAAGTAACAGTGTTACCATGTCTCGGACATGGAGGCGAATTTCGATAGCTCGGCATCTTTGAGGGACGTCAGCGTCCTACCTCGGTTCCCCTTTCGAACACCTTGTTCGCTGGACATTCCAATTTGGGGAGAAGAAGGCTCGCGGGCAGCTGGAACCTGGACCGGCTCAGCCGAAGAATGATCTGACAGAAATCGTGCTGAGAGCAGAGCAGAAGAAGGACGGTATAGCAAGAGCCGGGAGTGTCCGTTTGCTGCTCGGAGAACCGCTAGCTTCGTAGCCATGTCGCCGGTCAGTGACGGCCCAACCAAATGACTCCACCCACCACCAAAGTTCAGGTTTCCCCTTTTTT
>NQLW01000100.1:1205572-1237291 GCA_002312845.1 Kalanchoe fedtschenkoi
TGAAAGAGTTAAAGAAAACAAAATCAAATAGACTTCACCTGAAAACGAATAGAAACTATGTCACTATCCTGCAGGTACTCTGGTCGCCCCAGTGAGAGGAACGCAAATTTCCACTGACCAAGCAAAACATTACACGAGATAATTCACAACAGTGAGATAAATGTAGAACCTCCTACATAGCCATGAATAATATCAAATGAATACTTCATTTAAAAAGGAACAGAACATGCCTTGGAAAAATCCTCATCTGGAACCTGCAGCTTCTTTTGTATACGCACTTTGATATCAGCTAGAGTTTCGCCGTCGTGGATTACCAGGAAAAACGGTTCCCCAAAATTCTGCACTTGCTGTTTCAAATAAGGAAAGATATACAAAATAAAAAACCATCGCATATGTTATGTGGATAAATTAGACCCTCGTGTGGTTGCATTACTACACACCTGATTCACTGCATTCTCCTTCTTAAAATGGTAGACATGAATCAAGCGGTCTTGCGGACCAAGGTTCTTCTCTTCTTCAGGTATCTGTAAAGAGATATTAAGAATAAACTACAGATGCCAATTATTTTTAAAGATGCATAAAAGTAACTACCATTTGGTTAAGTCAGGAGCATAGTCAATTATCAAACAACAGTACTGATTTAATTTAACCGTAACTGAACAATCCCATTTACAATAAGATTGGCAGCCACCCACAAATATGAAAAGCCTTTCACTGGAATGCTACATCAAAATAAGAAATTAACTTGCCTCCTCCGCACGCAATGTCCAATACTGGTCATTAATGTTCTCAATTTTCTCATTTAGAGGAAAGATCTGCAAGAATAAACATTTTGAAGGTTCGTTTATGATCGGTAATTTCAGATCATCACCACCAAAAACAGCAGTAGTTTCAAAAGCGTGTTACGCACCTTGTAAATCTTGTGATAGAAAACTTCAATCACTCTAAGTTCTGCATCCGGATGGGACAACTCAACCTGTCACAAGATGAACCTTGCAATTTAACAGTTCTAAAAAAGTGGCTTCGGCGTAAGTTAAGGGGCTGAAGCCATCTTTATTTAGGAAATCTTATCTCATTTCACAATTTTAGCCATGACGTTAACAAAATAGCAGATTCACATGTTGTAACAAAAAAAAACAGGCTATGACTTTCTTCACTTACCTTTGTTTTGAGTTCATTAATTACATCCCCAACAGTGCTCTGCTTCGGCAATCTAATGTTATGAATCACAATCTGAAAATGAATAACAGATACAAGATAAGACACGCATAAAAGAGTAACTATGTATGTTACCAATAATCAAAAGCATACCTCATCTTTAGTCGAATGATGGAAAGCAACTTTCAAATTTTTGAGTCCTTGGAGCTCAGGAAGCGGAATGTCCAACACTTCATAATATAAGATGTCAGACATCTGTTCATAATCAGCAAATCAAAAAATCAATTAGCAACTCAATCTCTCTTTTCAATCAACAAGGTGAGTCGAACAAAAACCCACAAATAGTTCATTCAACGGTACTCTACCTGATTATAATGAACTAGCATGTCTGACAAATGCTCAACCCCTCGATATTTGAGAGGCTGTGGTTTGGGTTGCTGAGAGTAACAGTTATGCGCAGTGAGCCTAATTTTGGAGGGGTCATCCAAACCAATTTTATCGGCAACCCTTTTTACAACCTCATCATAATTATGCAGCTTTGACCTGTAAAGGACACCTAAATTAGATGGAAGATGAATTTTTTAACACCAATTTTAAGATCAAATAGGATCTCTCCATACAATTCCAAACAAAAATCATCTTCCTTTGGTCTCTCCAAGGCCCGAAAATGAACAACCTACAACAAGAAAGTATGTGATATCTTAGCACAGGAGACAATATATGAAATTAAGCTTTCGCAACCCAATCAACCTCCAGGAAGATATAAATCATTTTGCCACCGGATTCTAAGATGAAGTCCAATTTTAATACCTTCATGTGGACGATTAATATATACAGTAAGTAATGTATATGTGTACTTGTTCTCTAGCTTAATAAATATACATAAGAAATATTTTATGAAACAAACTCCAAATTTTACAAATTACTATGTTACTATGACACCAACGTCAGTGTAAAGAAGTATGGAAAACATACCTGACACTTGTGGATAAATTCTAGACATTGTAGAACAGTAGGATAGTATGACACTTTGTATATCCATTTTACATATTAATATGTTAACTAGTAAATGTATTGTCCATTGCTCATTCATTTTATACATATCAGCTTCAGTGTATAATAGCATGGACCAAATACCTGACGATTGTGCACAAACTCTAGATATAGTGGAACGGTAGGATAGCGGTATTGTTCTTCACTAACAGCAGGAGTAGATTTTTGGAAGCATATTATATCACCATCTTCAATCTGCAAATTTTGAATTGATATCCCCACATTTAAACTAACGGTTCCCCTCGACAGGAAAAAAAGTCAACAAAGAAGCACAAAACCTGACTAAAACGGAAGGTGGCTCTTCTATCGAGGTGCTCACACATGACACAAGGTTCAAATTTTATTTCCTGAAAGAAAAGAATCAATAGAATTCAATGACGCTGTACAAGGTTTGTTTGAAATATCACAAGCTCCAAATGAGAATTTAATGAAGAGTTAAAAACCTCATAAAGATCAATTTGTTCATCAGAAGCAAAGCCAGCCATTTCATTCAACTTTGCTATGATATCAATTGGTTTGCCAGTACTCTTCACAAAGAGCCTACCGACATATCTGATTACACAAATAGCCACAATAACAAAACATAAAGACACTTATAAGTATGTATGCATAAATAGGACAGCAAAAACAATTTGATAGAAAGCTCAACATACCGGAGCTCTTCTTTTGCAGGGTCATAAAGCTTGAAGAAAAGAAGAATATCCTCTTTAGTTTTCTCAAGCGGAGGAAGGGGACATGAATCCTGTGAATTAAGATAGCCAGGTATTGATCAGCAAAGGAACGCAAATCTCTACATGCTTATATGCAAGGACGTTAACATTACCGATCCCTTCACTACTTCTAGAAACAACTTCAGTTCAGCAGTGTGCGTCTTATTTGACACCTCTCTCAGCTGTCCAACCTGAACCAATAGAAACTTTATAGTTGCAATGACAAATCCTAAATTCTCATGACTGTACTAACTGAATGATGTGGACAAAAGGGGGCACCATCAGGGCCGTAAATAATAGTGAATAACCGTTAAACACAGTTTTTTTTATTCTGAACATGATTTGCAACCAAAATCAACCTATTGTACAGAGTTCGACGAGATAATCAGCACATAGACCTAGAAACTTAAGCAAGAGCTAGAAGTATTTACAGGCTGTGATTCCTCCAAGGGTGTCAGGGGCCTATTAGGCCTATATGTGTGGTTTTGCCTCTTGGCCCAAAACCAAAACCGTTGGCATTGAACCGGTATACCAAGCTCTTTTGCTACCTCCTCCTGCATGATAGAAAATTCATGACACCACTCTACATTAATAATGCAAAAACGACTGTTAAAAACCGTATCTATGAGAAAGTTGTTTTACTGCAGGAACTGCCAAAAAGTAAACCTGCCAGCTGCCACGGTTGATCATAACATAAAAAGGATATAAAAATTGGTGAGCCAAAATTCAATAATGTTTCATTGGGGAAATAGTCATAATACTGTATGAAGAATGCCAATGCATACCTTGAAAAGATTAAAAGGCATTTGTTTCTGGATACGAAACTGACGAACTTTCTCATGATCCACAAGATCAAAGTAAATATCTTTCCCGATCTGCTCAGATAAATCCTCATCTCTCGCAACCTAAGAAACCAATGTTCATATTAGTGGCCCAAATTTGTAATTATGAGGCATTATGTTTTGCTTTCACAAGTACATATTTTATGAAGGAAGGATATCACGATGCTCTCCACCCAATTTGCAGGAAGAAGATAAGATAGGGTAGAAGCCATACAGTGAACATACCAAAGAGACTAGAAAAAATTGAAGGGATACCTTCATAATAGTATACAGATGTGCCTGAGCTTTATATTTTTTCTTGTCCTCCTTTTCTTCTTGTTCTCGTTTCAACCTGATCTGAAAGATGAGGCATTAAGTGTGCGTTGAAATAAAATCACTTTCATGTGACCTATGCAGATGAGTTAACCTCAAAATTGTAAAAAAAAAACAAACACAGCCTTACTCTGAGATGTTCTGCAATATCCTTCTCGTCCACATTGCAAATGATCTTTTCTTTGTCACTTTCGCGTATGTACACAAGCATGTAAGCATTTGAATACTTTGTAAACTTGAAAGGGGCATTATTGAATCCGGGATTCGTCTGTGGTAACTGTTCATCATTGTTTAGAAAAAAGACCAATTTCTATAATATTGCAATGATAAGATATGCGGCAGGAATCAGTAGCCAAAAATTTTATGTACCTCTTCCTCACCACCATACTGCTCCTCCAGCGCTCTCTTCATATCTTCTTTCGTAACCCGCTCATCATCAAATTTGAACCTGACATAATTCCTCAATGTTAAACTATTCAATTAGAATTGTGTAAAGTCAGATGAACACTAATGCTAAAGACAGTGAAACATTTCCAGCAGCGATTTGTAAGTTGCCACAACTAAAGCATCGAAGTATTTCATTGTAAGTTTACATTGTAATTGCCATTTCCATGCAACTTAATTCACTAAGCATACCATTTATCGGAAAGTGTTGGTCTGATAAACGCATAATAGTGTCCACCATGCACCCCGCCGCTATGAACCAAAACGCTGCAGATGGATACGTAGGTAAGTAAAATCCTTTTTTTATTCAAAAATCATTTCACTGGTGAGATATGACAAGTTATACGCTACATGACACACATAATATAACAGCAACTCAAAAAGGTAAATATTACTACACAAGTAAGAGATGAAACTTTCACCTATGAAGTGTATAGAGGTTGCGAACACTCCTATCTGCGTCGGGTGACAGATACTTCCCATTCTCGCGATCTAGATCGAGCTCAAGAGGAAACTCATATCGATCATTTATCTGCATTATAGACAAAAGAAGACTAACTATATATAGCCTACTTTAAAGCCAAAATATTGGAAAAGACAGAAATCTTAAATGACCATTGCTACTAGAAACACTCTCCACTGAAATCCAGAATTTTTTACAATCGTGTATGTACAGCATATTCTTCTAGCACTATAATAATGATACCCACATAATCAGATTTGTATCAAACAAAATTAATAACATCAAGAACACGTTGAAACCAAATATTATCACAAACCTTGACCATGGTATCCCTCATAAAATCATATTCGAAGCGCTTCAGCTGAAGTTGAAGCACGGGTGGGAAATCAATAAAAAGAACTCCTTTCCGAGCATCCTAACAAGAGAAAAATTATCAAATGAGAACCAGCAAATAAGCAATTGTTCAGAAGATTAAGTGGTCAATACACAAGATATTGCTTTGCTTTTGCAGCATCATAACAGGATACTCCTTAATCATGATAACAAAGAGCATAAATCAAACAAAACTAACCATTACATTTGAAATCTTGAAAACCCGTGCATCGTTGTTTTTGTGTGGTATCAAACATGAAATCCTCAGATTATATGATTTTGATGGTGTGTTCAAACAACAGATGATTTGGTACTATTCTATATCCACCCCATCATAACTTCACCGAATACATCATGACTGCTTCCATGAGACAATAGAACAAGTGACCAAAACAAAAGCTATTAGTCAATAACCTGCAAGCCATGTCCCTCGGCATGATATTTGTTATCACCTTCAAGTTTTTCAACTTCAACATACTTGTCGAAAGAGGCATAAATATCCTTGCAGCCTTTGACATCAAGCTGGAGATCTATGATGAAACATTTAAAAGTTTAAGTGTCAATCAACATATTATGGATCATGAAGGTAACTATAGTTTAGATACTCTGATTTCGAAATGAACAAGAAACGTGTACCATAAAATGATTCCTTCCTAGTCGATTTGTAGTCTACATTGATGCATTCAATATAATTCATATGATGACCTTCAAAAAGTTGCTGAATAGTCCCTTCAACAACAGTTCCCTAAAAAATAAACCAGGGAAAACAAATCAAAATATAATGTCAACATCATTCCTGTTGCAACCTATATAACACAAAGTTAATGTTAAACATGCATAACTAATCCACCTTCATTTTATCTTCGAGCTTCTCACACAAAACCCTATTAAGTTCTTGGACATCGTGCTGCATAAAAGAGTCATATGTATCCCATCCAAAAGACTTGGTCAACTCTTTAGTTGCAACACTACTGTCGTTATATTGAAGCTTGTAAAACAGACTCTGTAAAGCTAACGGAATACTTCCTGTTGGAATATCATTTTCGGTAGTGGGCATATGATAGACAGCCTGAAAGAAAGTCAAAAGGAGATTTCACACTGAAGTAAATCCAGCAAATCAATATGGTGAGTGATTTAGGAGTGTGCTAGAACCTTCCGAAAGTAAGGAAGATGGTATAGAGTCTGTAACAGAGAATTCATGTAACACGTTGCTCCCTGATTCTTCAGTCCAACATATCCGGTTTCCTTTTTTGAGTCATAAGACCAATAATCCATAACCTTACGGACAATAACCTCTGCTTCAACAATTACAATATCATTCACAAGATATCCTCTGCTTGGATCATAAAGCTCACTAAGAGGCATGAACGAGGTAAATCCCCAGTCACTTTCTCTGGCATTGAACTGATGTTGTGTTTCTGCAATAGGAAAAGAACGTGAATTATAGGTACAATAAACTGCAACATGCACTTGTACAACAGCAGGAATGCACTCTTGACTTTATAAGTAGACAAAATAGGTTGTTGAAGCAATGAAATACTCAAAATAACAAAATTGGATGAGTATAAATGATGTATGGATGCGTCAAGTAGTTATCTGAAGCTCGTAATCAATAATATGTTAATCAGATTGTGAATATGATTACGCCACAACATCATTTAATGAACACGTTAAATTATAGTTGAAAGTTGGTAATCATACCTTTTCTTATAGTGTACTTGTCTAATGCTTGATTAACCACCGATAAGCTAAAGTGAGCATGCCGACTCCAGCCATAAGGTAAGGTTGTTGAGTCAGCGACATCCAAATACATTGACAGGAAATCCACATTATTTCCTTTTGGAAAGATTAGAATCCGCCTGCACATGGAATCACACAGATTCAGAAATGCATCATAGACTGCAGTGAGACTATAATTAAAAATAAAACGAGATGCTACCAAGTTACCATTTATAGTTGCCGACAACAAATATGTCCGAGTAGTGCTTTTTGGTGTTCAACCTAGAAAAGTTCTCGATTGTCCATGTGAATTTAGTGGACTGAGGGTCATCCACTGCTTGATTATCCACTGCATTTGTCTGCTCCACCTGAGACGCAACTAAACAAAACCATAAAAAGCAAGTCAATGACACATAATGCTAATACCCCGAACTAGATTCACAAATAATATAAATGGTCACTCTGCAAAGTGTCACCAACCACCACCTAAAAATTAAACTTTAATCCGTTCCTAAATCCAACTCTCCAATAAAAACAAGCCCATAAGAAAAACACACCTTCCATAGGCTGAGGACCCTGAAAATCCGAATGCGGTACCAACATCTCCTCGTCCTCTTGCTGCTGCTGCTGCTGCTGCTGCATACTCAACACCATTCAGATGACACACAACCAAATCCGATATCCCCCACATCAAACCGAAATTCAAAAACCCTAAATCACCAAATTCGAACTCGATTCAAATTTCAACCCTCATTCAACCAAACCAAAAAAATTACAACATTTCTAGCCACCGCATCATCGATCAACACGCGACACACGCAATCAAAACAGGGAAAACATATAATGGAATCCAAAAAAAAAAAGTCCAGTTGGACATAAATTGCGCGCAATTGCATCACTTGACATTGAAAAACAGGGTCGGGAAGCGACGTACATCCAACGGCGGAGGCGTCATCAGAGTCATGGAATCAGCAAGACGGACTGACTGTGACAAGGATCGCTGAATCTGAGAGAGAGAGAGAGAGAGGGGAGCAGCGATTGGCAGAAGCCACGACCGAAAAATATACGACGAAAATCGTTGCGGTATTTTATTAATCTCGAACTTTTATTAATTTGATTATTAATGGATCAATAAGCGTGAATTAGCTCGGTGATTACCGGAGTTTCTGACCAATATGCTGACGTGGAATATTTGTCACTAACCATTTAACTTTGTGTTAATCCTATAATCGAACCACTAATCTTAATATACATCACGATCGCACTCCTCGGTCATTACAAAACTCTCTCTTTTAAAATCGGATTTCTTTTTCTGAATCGATTAATCAATTTTTTTTGGCACAATTAATTTTGAGAAGGATCATTGATATAGTTCGAATTCGAATCCAAGACTCAAGATTTACGAATCTACCAAGCCAATAATGTTTTTTTACAAAACTATTGACTTCTAGTTTTAATGAAAGGCAAGAATTTAAATAAAAACATTTTCAAACCCCTAATTGAGTTGTACTAACCTGAATTCAAACTAAATTTATGTATAACAATTTTCTTAGAATGGAGCTTAATTAGAAGTTATGTCAGATTACGTTTAAATAAAATGAAGGATTTTGTGATTTGTGTTTATTGATTTGATGGTTGATATTTCAAATTTATTATGTAATGTTTTTCTTTGTTTTGAAATGGAAAACCCAATCTCTTTGGGGTGGGATGAAATTTTTACATGTGGCGTTAAGCCCTCGTTTGGTAGCATGTATTAGGAACAGAATGATATCATTAATACAATGGTGATATGTTTGGTACAAAATAGGAATACGTATTAATAATGTGGGGAGATAAAATTTACCTTTGGAAACCCATATTAATAATACTTCCTCAATATGGTATTATTTATACGGTTACTAATAATACACGTATAAATAATACGGGGTACCAGACGTGCACTAAGTTAACGTAGACTGGACAGATGCATGGTGAATAGTATGATCCTAGTTTATTTAATTGTGACTTGCGTATCGGCTATGTTTATGTAATTTTTAAAAGGGATAAAACCCAAAAGGAGCCCTGAACTACCACCGCTTACCCAATTGCGGTCAGAACTACCACGATTTCCAAAAAAGGTGCAATGAAAAAAAAATTGGATTGATTTTCTAAAATAAAAATTACCATCACATTCCTAACATAATATTAGTATAAGACTTAGATTTATGTGCGAAAATTATATCGTTTGATTATCAAAATAATTTATATCATTTTGCGCACATAAAGAAAACGACTTCTTTTGATAATCAAATGACATAATTTTTGCATACAAATCTAAGTCTTATAATAATATTAGGTTTGGAATGTAATGCTACATTTTAATTTAGAAAATTAGTCCAATTTTTTTTTCATTGCACCCTTTTTGGAAATCATGGTAGTTCTGACCGCAATTGGGTAATCGGTGGTAGTTCAGGGCCCCTTTTGGATTTTCTCCCTTTTTAAAATATAACCCGCGTGTTGTTTATATTTTTGTAAATTTTAGCCTAGCCAATACGTTAGTTTGAAGGAGCTCAAACGAAGAATAAACCTTGGAGATACAAGCACAAAACAATGGTGATCCAAGAGAAGTTGCAAGACCTATTATTTATTTTCTTTAAAATTATGGGTCATACTATTTCATGTATTTCCGTTTCTACACATTAATATGTTTGTGTTTGTGAATGCTTGCATAACGTAGACACGACAAGTAAATTAAGACTCTGTCTGATATTAAGTATGAAAATGTCTTTTGAAAATATCAACACTTGTCGAGGTTTTGATTGTTTGAAAAAGAAACATGTTAAAGTCGTGCATTCCTAACTATCTTAGTGTGACAAGGTAAACAATGATTGTTCACGTGTTCGGTTTGGTTAGTTTAACAATATATCAAGACAGTCTTGATTTTGAGGCATAGAGTTTGTGAATCATGGTATTGGATGTCACCCAACCACCAAAAGTTACATATGATACAATTAACCATTGTTCCTTACCTACGTAAGTAAATCTTAAGAGAAACGCTAAAGTAGACTCAAGATTTAACAAAATAAAAATATTGACTTATTATACTTAGAGAAGGCCTTTTAAAGTATACTAAGAATTTTTTTTTAAATTGTTAGCAAAATTTATGAATTGATACTGAACATATTTATAATTTTTATTTATTGGATTTTTAACTATATTAATTGTTGCATTGTTAAACATTACCCTGCGTTCAATCCTACACATGGGTAATTCAAGAAATGCGAACTTTTAGAATTGACATCAAAATTTGAGATAGATTCTCAAATTAGAGGGTAAAAAAATATGTTCTCGACTCTTTGCTGTTCGAAGTTGTTTCTACTCCCAACGCTTATCGTGAAGTGGAAATGTTTATGAGAAGCATAAGGATAATTCAAAAGACATGGCTCGTCTCATGATGGAATTTATGCAATCAGACTTGCGAAAGAAGTTTGAGAACTTGAGAGCCTATGAGATGACCATGAACCTGAAAAACCTTTTTCATGGACCGACTCAAGTTAAAAGATTAGCCTCGATTAAATCTCTCATAACGAGTTAGCATTAGATTGGTACTTCAGTGGGTCCACATGTACTTAGTATGATTAAGTACTTAAAGAACCTGAAGAGACTGGAATGTGGCATCCTTGATGAATTATTCGCAATCCTCATAACCTATTTTAGCTAAGTTTTCTAAAATTTTGTAGCGGCTTATGACCTGCGTGATCGTGCTTGAGATGGGAGAGAAAAACACTAAAAAGGACAAAATATCACAATCCTTAATTGGATTTGAGACACCTAGTCACAAAAGGATGGATAAAGGGAAAGCCGTCATTCAAAATCAAGGCAAAATCCAAACACGGGCCAATTGTCGGCATAGTCCTTCTGACGAGGATGTATGCCATTACTACAAAGTGACGGAAAATTGGAGGAGGAATCAGAAAAGAAAGAAGGGAAGTATGATTTCCACTTCATGTATTCTCTTTTCAAAAAGTAAATGTTACTATTTTTCCACTTCCTCGGTATAAGATACCAAATTTAGTTTTCACATTTTAATAAACGTGCAAGAACTGAGAGAAAATATGGAGTCGCAGAATGGTCTTACACTTAAAGCAATGGAGCAAGAGCTGATACAGTTGCTGGATGTAACAATAATTTTACTTTTATGAAATCAAGTTTTGAACTTAATTGCTGCCATGTACCTATAGAACATGAATTTTATTTTTGTTTTTAGGACATGATAAGTTCTCATTTTATGAAAAATTTTTATTCACCTATCTTGATGAAAACTTGTGTGGTAGCATCCTATTTTATAATAGAATTTCAACTTTTAAAACTATACCCCAAGTCTAAGATAATGGATAACGAATACAATTTGATTTTTAACATCTATTTTGTTCAAAATAAATAATAAATGTGTGTATGCAAAATTTTATGTTGATGGATTTTTGAGATATTTTTCTTTGTAAAGCATTTGATAATCACAAGTATTGTTTATCAGACAAAACGAATATTACCCATCTCACTTAAATATGCGAGAGAGTAAGTAACTTATAGAATACACGCATGTAGATGCATGAAATATATGAAAGTCATAAATTGTTTATATGCTCCCATGCATTTGCTAAAAAATACAATAAAATCGTTATGTATATATATGATATGACATAAACCAGAATTCACTGAATGGTTTAAAGAATTATAAAGGAGATTATAAATCAACTAGACAAGAGGATTAAGTCTCTTCAATTAAATTGATGAGTAAAATATTTGAATCTAGAAATTCATCAAATTGAGCGTGAAAGAGTTTCACAACTCACTCCTTCTAGAAAACTAAGCCTTAATGACATGTCTGAAAGGATATGTTGAACTTTGTTGGACACAGTATGATAAGTGATAAATCATATTAATATTCAACGAAGCTTTTAGGGTAGCCAAAGAAATTGTTATGCTTATTAGGAGTCCATAAGTAATAAAGACAACATATTAGATATATCTTAGAAATGTTATAAGATTTTCTTTATTCAAGATCTATGAATTCTTGTGAAATGTTCGCAAACATATTTCCGAGATCGATAAATGCATCTTTGTAAGATTCAAATAGATTTTTACACTTTCAACAAAGACAAAATGTTTGTCATTCACTAAAGAGTTTTCAAGAAAATTTAATATTTAAAAAAACTAGTGAGAGTTGATTGCAACTCGAAAGAGTTTGAGAATCAAAACACATAGTGCTCAAAGAGTTGTGACTATTCTTGTGGCTCCATCTCATAGGTCTGAAAGGATAAATCGTGAAAACATGTATTATATGTTTAATTAATGATTTAACATTGTCATCTATTATGAATAAGAAGACAGTGGACCTTTGAATTATAAGGAAGTGGTGGTGATACCTAATTCTGAGGAATGAAATTATGTCATGAAATTCGTATTGAAATATGTGAGGATCAAAACAAATTATTGACTTTGTTTAACTTTTTCAATCATGTAATAATCATTGGAAGGAAGTAGAAATTCAAACGACCAACATAATTGGAAATGTTTCAACATTAAAGATGTGATGATAGTTGATGGGTTTCACTTGAGTTCATGTTTTTCTATATGGTAATACTTATTCAATACTTAAATCTATTTAGACTAGCTTAGTCATAAGTATATTTATAAAATATAATATATGGATGAAATATTTTTTTTAGAAAATCTGGGTGACGATATGTATGACACAATCTTGAGGTTTTACATCATTCTGCTAAATTAGAAAATTATGTAAGTTTCAGTGTTCATAAACTGAAACCAAGTATCTCGAAGATAAAATCTTCATTTTAAAGACAATCAAAGAAGTGTGATTTAATTAAAAATAAAGAAGAACTCAATGTTTGCATAAGGGCTAGTGTGTGCATAATTATTTTACCAAAAATATTTATAAATAGGACATATTTATCTTTGTTGGGAAATATTTTTTAATAAGAGTCGATGGATTATAGTAAAAAAACATTTTTGAGACTTGTGAAGTATTAAAAAAATCTTTTGTTTAGATAAAGATTGAAAGTAATTATTGTAATTGTTGTAATAATGGTAATCTTTCAAACCTATGCGAAATGGCTGCAACCATAAATTTATCTCAAATTCAAATAATAGAATTACATATATTGGAAATGTTACACTTGGAACATAATAAGATAATTCTACAATGGACGTTAAATACACTTCAAATATGTACTACAGTGCATTCATATCTTACATGAAATTTGTTACCAGAGGTGATATAGTGTTTGTAAAAATCAATGAATCTCAAATGTTGATGATTTGTTGAGCAATGTTCCATTATCAATTTCAGTAAGAATTATAGATAACAGATTTTATTATCATATTCTTCATGAGCCGTTAATGATTAGTTGACTAAAACACATGTGTATTGGATGTTGATTCGAGTGGAAGCTTGCTTTATGCTTAATAGTCTATTAATAGAGTTCATTATTATGCCTTAAATAATATGCAACTCTTATTATGTGGACAACAAAACTATTTTCAAATCATCAAATATGTGACTTGATTGTGATTACGAGACTCTGAAATTCATAAAATAATATTTTTATAATATATCTCTAATTTATAATTATTATTTTAGGATGAAATATTTTTAAACATTAGCATGTTGATTAGTTGATGACCATGTTTCACAAATCATACGTATGGAATACCAAACTAATAACATGGATGCATATTGGGAAATATGTATTGGACTGACCCGCATTTAAGATATCATAAGGATTTTTCATGTTATTAGTATATCTTATAGCATACGAGTATAGTCTTTAACATGAGTTGGTCATGGTTTCCTACTTGTGTGGAATTACTAGTTTTGATATCTTCATATACTACCAATAAACCTAGTTATTATAAAGGTGTTTTCGTGCGTGCTAAAAATTTTGATGAGGAACATGAGCTAACAAAATATATCTATGACTCTCTTATGATGAGAGAAATATCTTTGGATCCCTCAATGAGTCAGAACTGAGAAATGCATGGTTATGCTCAAATAGATTGAATGTCAGTCGTTGGACAGGGGAATTACTAATAACTGGTTTATGTGCAAGTGGGAGATTGTTAGTGTCTATGACATTAAACAAGTTAATTGATGCATATTCACTAAGGTTTGGTGCTTCAAGAATTGAGTATCATAATATCTTACTAGAGCCCATTTATGATAAATGAACTTAAGCCCATGACTGATTAAGAATAAATCTGAAAAGACGCACATAATCAAGTGTTGGATATTGAGTTGAGTGAAAATAGAATAAGATTCAGGATAAATATGATCTGGTTCAACCCGCATCTGAATCAGATAAATTATATGAGTTAAACTCATAAGTATAACCCATGGATAACGCCCACTGGGTTTGGCCCACAAGCCCAGATCCAGTAACTCAGTTGATGGGGTTGGCCCATGAGCCAAACTCAGAAGCACACTTCTCACTATAAATAGAAACTTAAGACTTATATTTTACTGATATTATGTTTTCTGTTATTTGATAATGGGAAAATACATTAGTGAGAGAGAGTCATAATTTTGAGGAACTATACTTCAAGACCAGGCATGGTATCTTATACAAGTGAGTGAATACCGTTAAAGGTGTGTCTTCCAACGCGCTCAGAAACGAGGCAATCGAATGGAGAAGGTAACAATGTGTATTTCAGTTTTTTTTCTTTTTTTTTTCTAAATTCAGATCCAGACTTATGTTTGAGATCTGAACTGAGAACGATTCGAATTAAATAAATCAGTAATTTAGATCTCGATCTGTACCTAGTAATACAAATTATCGTAAAAGTCATGCAATATTTTTGTGGTATTCTGAATCTGGGCTTATGTTATGTAGTTCAAAAATCCAAATTTACATTTTGTGAGGTGATCCCAACTAAAAGTAGCTCAATGGTGCAGTGCATCTATTGCAACTCTAGGCATGGGAGATGATGCCAACCAACCGACCAAGTAAGATTATTACCCTTGCACTAGAGGTGCATTGCCTTGAGGAAGGTGCGGGGTAACCATTTGGTGCTTTCATTTATCACATGTGCTTATGCAGTATGCATTGTTATGTTAATATATCTTAATTTTTAGTAGATGTTAATTTTTTGACTCTAACATTTCTTAGTGGGTTTATTATTGAAGTAAATTGGGGGCACGCGCAGTTACGTACAGAAACCTCATCATGTCTTGATCTCTTATTTGTATCAGTTAGACCAACAACAACCAGAATTATCATAGACAATGCTAATAGAGAATAATCTATAGGGTATTGGGCCCCTTATTTCTACAAGGTAGAAACATCTAGATATTAAAAGTCCTCTAATATGGTTTGTGGTGGTCAGAGGCATTACTTTAGTTGTGTAATCTGATAGTTTGGCTGGTGAGCTATACAAGATCTCGGAAAAGAATGGCAAGCTAGATTGTTTTTTGAAGCATGTTGAGTTGATCGCTTTACGGACTTACGCAACCCGTTGGTGATCTGTGGCATTGAGGAGTACTCCCTCCGTCCTCTTTTAACTGTCACTTGACCAAAATATTTTTGACTGCTTTTATCTGTCACTTAATAATTCAAATACATATACTATCTTCACCTACCTTAAAAAGTAAAACATTGATTACTTATATCATAATCCATGATAAAGTCATTTTATACCAATACAAGAGGATCTATTGGCTAATCATTGGCCGCTCTCTTGCCTAATACCCACATACCAACCGTCTTTAGAATACATTATACTGATAAGTACAAAATTATTATTTAATCTTATCACTCATATTTCAAATTATTTGGGAAATTCATAGTTATGTGTTTTTGTAGGTAAGTCTTTACTATGCACTATTAAAGCGCAATTAATGTTTTCATGAGTGATGCTAGTTGACATATGAAAGAGATCATGGAGAACCTTTTTCATCTTAATAGGATCAATCCATTACTCATTCATCTTCTTTTGGATACTATTTAATTCATATAATTTTTTTATAAAAGGGACATGGAATAGTGGCGGAGTCAGAATTTTTTTTTTCGGATGGACAAAATTACATAATCAAAAATTTGGGTTGAATTTGAGGAAGGGGGGTGGGGGGGGGGCAAAATTAAAAATTTCGTTCAAATTATACATGTAAATTTAATTTTTATATATATAAATTTTTTTAACCCTAAGTAGAGGTATTTTAGATGGGATTTGGGGGATCCGCCTATGACATGGATCAATGTGGCAAACTATAATTTTCATAGTTTTTAGACATTATTGGCATCACTTGGGTCCGGTTTAAACAATTGACACAAGGCAAAGTTAGCCGAGTCAGATATTAATGGTGACTAAAATCAAGGTACTAACGTTACGAGTCCCGCACAAATCACACATGTGATTCAAACACAAGGAGAATACCAAAGACATCAAAACGTCCAAAGAAGGCTAAAGACAATCTCACTCCCAAGCAATCAAGGAAATGAGAGATTATTTCTTCGTTCCTTTCTATTAAATTACAGAATATATGTTTATCTTGTAATGTTCTTCGTCGCCATATTCAAATGAAACTTTATGGAAGTTAGTCGACCCCTTCATTACGCTTTATGGTATGTTGGTAATTTGATGAAAATAGAAATGATATGTTGTTTGTTGAATTTGAACTTTAACATCTGCTCAGAGAACCTTTACTTCATGAAAGGTGTCTTCTCTTAAATAAATTGGTCTTACTTTAGTCATTGTTTCAAGTACCAGTTAGATCCTTCCCTACCCCGATGTTCCAAATAGTGGTTCATTCTGAAGCTTAAATCGTTGTTTTAGTCAGCATTTTGCTACTGGCTAACTACTGTTCAAAATAGTTGTTGAATTGTGTGGTTAATGAGTATCCAATTTAGTTACTCTACAACAGTTGTTCAACTAAACAATTGGATTCAGACAAAAAATATTTTAAAAGAAATTGGGTCAAAGTATATTATTTTATTGAAACAACTAAATAATGAGACCAATTTGGAAAACAAATTTCCTAAAATGACCCATGAAAAAAAAATCAAACTTCTCCCACTTTTAAAAACACTCCAAACATATGAATTTACAATGATCATCTATTTTATTTAGGGGGAAAATTCAAAATGGATCCTGATACCGCTTATTCAATTGCAGTCAGAACTATCATAATTTCTAAAAAAAGTGCGATGAAAAAAAAATTGGACTGATTTTCTAAAACAAAATTCACCATTTCATTCTAAAACTAATATTATTATAAGACATAGATTTGTGTGTGAAAATTACGTCATTTGGTTATCAAAAGACGTCGTTTTCGTTATGTGCGCAAAACTATATAATTTATTTTGATAACCAAACGAAGTAGTTTTCACACACAAATCTAAATCTTATAATAATATTAGTTTAGGAATATAATGGTAAATTTTATTTTAGAAAATCAGTCCATTTTTTATCGTATTTTTTTGAAAAACATGATAGTTCTGACCGTAGTTAAGTAAGTAATGGTAGTTTAAGAACCCTTTGAATTTTATCCCGTTTATTTATATAAGAATTTCTGGTTATTTCTTATCTATTTACTAAATATAGGGATCTGATCTATATATATAACAGAATAGGATTGAGAGCGTCGCTCCCGGTCCTGTTTGGGTCGGGTCGGTTCAGGTCGGGTCGGTTCGGTTCGGTCGATTTGGTTCGGTCTCAATTGGCTCAGTTTGGTTTGAAATCAGTTAGTTTGGTTCGGTTTATAATCGATCGGTTCAGTTTGGTTTTAAATTTTCAGTTACGGTTTCAAATTTTTGTTTCTAATAATTTGATTCGATTTTTAATTTTTTTTGAACAGAATCGAACCAAACCCGTCGAAACGACGGGCACCAATACTTGTTGTAATATAAGAAACTTGTCAACAGCGAAAGCCCGAAACGAGCCGTTTGGGTCTAAGCCTTCGCCGTCGTCGACGCCTCCGGGCTCTGCAACTAAACCCTAAATCGCTTCAACAGCGTTTGTGGCGATGCTGAAGGATGACAATCCGAGCATGGAAGGCGAAGAGCAGAAGAAGAGGAAACGAAGTCGGAAGAGATCTAGAAAGCCTTCCGGCGAGACTGAGTTTGGAAACTCGGGCGCCGACGAAGAAAAATCCAATGTTGAGCTGCTTAAAGTTAAAGATGACAACACGCAGGTCGCGATGGAAATTAAGGAGAGCAAAAAGAAGAATAAGAAAAAGAGATCAAATAAGTCGGAAAATGGAGAAGATGACGGCGAAGAAACTCGCGAATTGAAGATGAAAACACGCGAGCAGGAGGAGATTGGAACGGGAGAACCACGCGAAGAGAAAGGATTAGGCGGCGAAAACGGTAGTAAATCAGCGAACGGCAGCGACTCGATGATGAGCAACTGTTCATTCGAGTCGCTGTGTTTATCGGAGCAAACAAACGGCTGCAGGAATCAAGGAGTTTGGTTTTCAAACAATGACTCAGATTCAGGCCAAGGCGATTCCGCCGCTGTTGCTTGGTCGGGATGTGCCGGTAAGAGTCACGCGTTTCTTATCCCTGCTGTCGAGTTGCTCTACAATTTAGCTTGTTCAGCGCGCAATGGGACTGTTGTTACTGTCCTGTGTCCGACAAGGGAGCTGGCGATACAGACACGTGAAGCTGCTGCGAAGCTGATGAAGCATCTCACACAGACTGTGGGGTTGGTGATTGGCGGAGTCGATAGGAGGAAGGAGAGTGAGCAGCTCGTGAAAGGCGTGAATTTGCTGGTGGCTACGCCTGGTCGACTGCTCGATCACCTGTAAAGTACTGGGGGGGTTTGTTTTTAAAAATTTGAAGTTTTTGGTGATTGACGAGGCTGATAGGATTTTGGAACAAAATTTTGAGGAGGCTATGAAACAGATACTTGCGATTTTGCCGAAAGAGAGGCAGACAGCACTTTTTCCAGCTACTCAGACTGACAAGGTGAGGGATCTAGCGGCTCTGTCGCTTAAGGATGCGACATATATTAGTGTTGATAGTGGGAGGAAGAGTGTTACTAATGCCGGGTTGGAACAAGGGTACTGTGTTGTGCCATGTGAGAAAAGGTTTCTTGTTTTGTATACATTTTTTAAGAGAAGCACGCTGAAGAAAGTTATGGTGTTCTTCTCGTCCAAGGCATCAGTTAAATATCACGCGGAGCTGCTCAGAATTCAGATATATCAATATTGAGTGCTCTTGCATGTACGGAGATCTTGATCAAGACAAGCGGACAAAAACATTTTTTGATTTTTGTGGCCTGGAGAGTGGTATTATGCTGTGTACCGATGTTTTTGGGCGTGGGCTACTGGGCTTGATATTCCTAGCGTGAACTGTGTGGTGCAATATGATCCGCCAGATAACCCGACCGAATACATTCATAGAGTTGGTCGAACAGCTCGTGGGGAAGGTTCCACAGGGAATGCGCTGCTGTTCTTGATAAAGGAAGAAGTGAAATTCCTTGATTATCTCAAGGAGGCTAAGGTTCCACTGAAGCAGTATGATTTTGTTCAAAGTAAACTGGTGAATAGGGTGTTCACTATACGGTTAAAACCGTTAACTGAAAATTTTAACCACGGTTAACCGAAAAATTCGGTTCGGTTAACGGTTAAGGTTATTTGTATTTTCGGTTAACCGATTAATCGAATAAAAATAAAAGTATTAATATTAAATATAAAAAAATTATAAAATTAATGTTAATATTAAATATTAAAATGAAATATAAAAATTATAAAATCATTAATATTAATAAAAATGAAATATAAAAAATATTGAATATCATATTAATATCAATTTAACCAAATTAATCGAATTTTCTGTTATTCGATTAAAATAACCGAAATTAACCGAATTTTCAGTTAACCGAAAATTCGGTTCGGTTAATGGTTAATACTTTTGGCGGTCGGTTAACCGAATAACAAATTCGGTCGGTTAATAACTGAATGTTCACCCCTACTGGTGAACGTGCAGTCTGCGTTGGAGTTGTTAGGGCATCTCCAACGAGGTTTATGGACGAGTTTTATGTCAGAGGATGAACTTTACTTGGCATGAACCTTCAATGTGGAAAACGGTTTATCCTATTCTGACATGATACCGCTTCATCTGCATAGAGCACTTCATGAAACATATACGACGTTTTTAACGTGAAAACGCCGTTTAATGTGTAGACTTTATACGGCGTTTAGGTTAAAAACGCCGTATATGTAATTGTAAATTTATAAACGTCGTATATGTAATTAGGGTTTTTTATATAAATTTGACTGGGCTTATACGACGTTTTAAAATTATAAACGTTTAGATTTAAATATTTTATAGCCATTATAGTTTACGTTAGAAAATAACCGTTGAAATTCAACTTATTAAAAAAAATTACCGTTACAGTAAATTTATTAAAATAAAAAATTATTAAAATTTTATTAGGTTTATTCAATTTGGATGCCCTTAGTTGCTACTTGCTAGTAACCCTCTGCTGAGTGAGTCAGCCAAGGAGGCTTAAAAGTCTTACGTACTTTCATACAGCGCACATTCTGCCAAGGATATCTTCAATGTCCATCAGCTTGATTTGCGAGCTTGTTGCTGCCTCATTCGGTTTCTCGTCGCCCCTTAAAGTGCCTCTGGACATACACAGTAATGCTTCAAAATTCAAAAAGAGCAGAAGCAAGGCTGAAAAAGGTAAGAAGAGACAGTGGTATGGAAGAAGTACGCCCAAGTTTGAGTCTCTTGTGTTACCCCTTGGACACAATCTAACAGCCTATGCCTACTTTTGTGTTTGGACCAAAAAGTGCCAACCTCATGATGAGCAATCAAGTTTACTCATTGAAATCAAAACAAATGTTACAAAGTCAATAATGGAGGATACAGTATTCGGTAATCCCTCTAGAAGGCACGTCGTGCCGGCCATTGTTTCCTTCCATTAAGAGGTTCGGAGTAAGGAGAGCATTGTTCACTGAAAATCGATTCATCGAATTGATATAATTCAATTGAATTAATTTGGTTCGATTAATTTGGTGAATCGGTTAATTCGGTCAAAAATCGAATAAAATTAGGTTAATTCGGTTCGGTTAGTGAAAGAAAATTTTTGAGTTCGGTTAATTACCGAATTAACCAAAAAATAATTTATTAGATAAAAAATAATTTTTTGCATATAAATATAATGATTTTTAAAATATATTTATTTTTTTGGTTAATTCGGTCAATTTCGGTTAACCATATAATTCGGTTCGGTTATCGGTCGAGATTTTTAGAAATCGGTTAATTCGGTTCGGTTAACCGAACAGAATTAACCACCGATGCTCTCTCCTAGTTGGGAGTATAAAATGTTATAATGTATAATTAGAAGAAAGAAAAATTAGAGAAATTTGAAAGATTTTCATTGCTTTCGAATTCTAAAAAACTGAGTGTATACTGTAAAAAACTCAAATTTCACACCACTTCATCAGATTTTCCGAAATTCTCCCTTTTCTATCCTAAAAGAGTTCAAGATCAGTCAAGAGTAATTGTGGTTTAAGTGGGTGGACAGTGGGGATTGGGGACAGTTATCCATTCAAGTTCAGACCAAACAGTTTCTAATTTAATGTAAAAATTATTTTTAATTTGAGAAAAAACTCAAATGGGGCCTTGAACTTTCGCGTCCTACCCAATTACGGTCAGAACTACCTCGTTTTCCAAATAAAGGGTAAACTGTTATATTTTTAACGGAGATGTTAACTTCGTCAGTATTTCGTCAGTATAGTAAAACAGCATTAGGACACTTAACAGAATCTCATCCTCTCGTTACAAAAAGTAATGTGGACCCACTTCTTCCATCTCCACATCTCAACAGACGCCGATCTCAACAGCAGCTGCCACCGCCTCCTTCACTGCCACCTCCACCAGCCCACGTCATCAATGACAGCAGCTTTTCACGTCCGATCGCTGTTCAATTCCACCTCCACCAGTTCGAACTTTCCTCTTCGCGTCCGACAGCTTTTCACGGATCGATCGCTGTTCAATTCCACTCATTGATCAAATGATATTTTTGACTGTAAGCCCTGGAGCTTGACTCTTCACGTCCGGCACGCACACCGCCCCACTCATATCCATCACCCGCCACCTCACCGCCCTCGCCCCCGAAATCCACTTCTCCTTCCTCAATACGGCCGACTCCAACGCCGCCCTTTCCAAATAAGTGGCTTTTGTTTAAGGAGACATGCCAATTGATCGAGTGGTTAGAACTTCATTTTTCATTTCCAGCTCGGCGGGATTCCATCCACTTTAACGCTCTGCTTTGTACACTTTATATTTAGTTTTGATTTCGCTTCTCGTTAGCGTTGGTTTGGTTGGATTTGGATTAGATCTGAACTTGGTGACGCACCCAACCTTACCCGGCCGACTCCGAAACCTACTTCTCCTTCCTCAACATGGCCGACTCCAACGCCGTCCTCTTCAACCTTTTCAATCAAAACCCCACCCAATCTCACCTGCCTCGACGTCCCCGAGCCGCCCTCTGTCGGGCTGACGCAACCTCTGTTGATTGTGGTGTTTCTGTCTACGGCGGGTGAGATGTTCAGGAGGGAGGTGGCAGAGCCAGAAATGGAAGCGGAAGAAGGGTCACGTGCTTGGTGACAGACGCGTTTTACAGGTCCGAGGCAGAGATGGGCATTGCGGGGCTTGCGTTCTGGAGCGCGGGGCCGGCGTCGCTCTCAACCCATTTCCACACCAAATTAATTAGACAGAAATTTGGTTGTTTTTAGGACTTTGTTTGTCATGTCGTTAATGGAGCGAACCACTCGTTAACAGAGTTGGACGATACGTCAAAAGTGATGGTTCATGCCCTTATTTGGAAAATGCGATAATTCTGACCGCAATTGGGTAGGACGCAGTAGTTCAGGGCTCCGTTTAGGTTTTTTTCCCCTTTTAATTTTTGTACCCCCAATTAAGTATAAAAATATTATATTTTCTATTTTTGTACCTCATTCAGTTCAAAATTTTTTTTACCTCCAATCAAGCTTAAAAATATTATATTTATTATTTTTGTAAACCATTCATCTTAAAACTTTTTTATACCCCAAAGTAAAATTTCTAGTTCTATCACTAGCCCTGAGTATACATTATAATCAAGTGGTAGATTAGTCTGGTATTTCCGCTAACCATACAAATAAATTTGATTTATACATCTTGTAAAATTGTTCGCCTTGCAATGACCATTATTTGATCTTTTAATTTTGATTTATATATATATATATATAGAATGTGGATCAAATGAAAACCACTTTGGATTTATAAACTGTGAATCAATATTATCCGTTGATCCTTTTTGATCCAACGTCTCTTTTTAATCCTGATTTAAATTTTTTGTCGTTATCTTTTTATTGACAATATTTGAATAAATAATCTCGCAACTTAATTAGCGTTATTTGCTCTCATTATTATCTCTCTTCTCTCTCTTTTATTATTTTATTTTCGTTACTTTCCTATTTGTGTGTTTCTTCCCACCTGCATGCAATTTCACGCGCGGCTTCTCCTCATTCTTCGTTCTACAACAATCCACAGCTGCTAATCATTCATTCTCAGATGAAATTCATTCAAGTTTTTTTCTTATCCTTTTCATGCGCAATTTTTTTTCCGCTCACAATAATCACTTTTTCTCTTCTTCAGTCGAGGCCCACTCGATATGATGTCTTCAGTCGAGGCTCTCTGAGTGGTGGTGGAGGCGGTCGTGGCGGCGGCTCCGGGCGCAAGGATAGGATGGAGGTGGTGATGAGCGGAAGTGAGGGAGGGGATTGTGTGAAGGGGTTGTTTTCAGTGTTAAATAAACTTGGGGGTGTATTCTTTTAAATTATCTTACAATTAGGTCCTTCGGTACTGTAATTGAAAAAAAAAATAGTTCGGTACTTGATTTGATTTTGGATGGTAGTTCGGCGGATGTTTTTGTTTTTTACCCTAAATAATATTATTTCGCGCACATAAACAAAAGGGCGTTTTTTCATACTTAATCATTCATAATCCTCAAATAATTTAATAAGATCTATTTTATTTAAAAAATCAAACAAATTGATCTTAAACATCATTCAAAATCAGTCCAATTTTTTTCATCGCACCCTTTTTGAAAATCGTGGTAATTCCGATCATAATTGTGTAAGTGATGGTAGTTCAAGACTCCTTTTAAATTTTTTCTCTTCTTTTTACAGAAAATATTTAAGCCTAATAAGAAGGATCTCTTTCTTAATACAAATATACTTGAATTTTTTTAAAAAAATTACAAAACCAGATCTATTTGTATTTTTTCATTAAAAAGTCTGTTAAGTAGAAATTTGAATCACTATTTTTGGTTCGCCTACGTTCTACAAACATTTCTGCGTCTTCGGGAAGAGAATATCATGCACTGTAGATATGGTAATGGTATGGACACTTGGTGGCCCTACCAAAGTTTGCAGAACAAGTGGTCGGAAATTATTCAGAAAATATTTTGAAGATTGAGTTTTTGATTATTTTTCAGACAAAAATTATATTTTCTGATGAATACAAAATATATGTGAAATCTAAGCGAAAATTGATCAGAATGTTGGCCAACTTCCAAAGACTTCTGTTCATATTGTGTTTTTGTGAAGCATTAAATCTAAAAATTAAAACTTGACCAGTACTTCCTTGCAAAATGAACGAAACCTTTTGGAGTAATTTTTAAACCAGTTTTCGATAAATTTTCAACCAACTAATTAACAAATCATGTTTGGCCGAAAAATTGACTGGATAACAAAAATCTGACTAAAATCATTTTCTTCCTTTTTCTTCTCTCTTCCTCCTCATTCCCCCTTCGTAGTGCCCATCAATGACGAGCTCCCTTGTCCCCAGTCCAACACCTCCAGCTAGTGGAGAGCTTCAATTTGTAAAATTGATTCACCGAAGAGAAATAGCTTAGCCGAATTAATTCGATTCGATTAATTCAAAGAATCGGTTAAAAAGTAAAAAAATTGTATAATTAAGGTTAGTTGTTGAAGATATATTCTTAATTTTGCTCCATTTGGTTAACCAAATTAACAAAAAAATATTAAATTAAAATAAATTATATGTATAATATAATGATTTTAATAAATATTTTAATTTAGTTCGACTAATTTCAATTCATTGAGTACTTAAACTATAAATGAATTAACTGATTTGTAAGTTAACCATTTTCATTTGATTTGGTTATTGATAAAGAATTTTTCATTTTCAGTAATTCTGTTAATCGAACAAAATTCAGTTCGGTTAACCGAGCGAAATTCTACCCTACCTCCAACATCCCTGTGTAACTTTTCAATATTCTCCCTATCTCCGACCACCTCTGGCGCCACGACTATCCCCTTATAGCTTCCCTTCGGCTCTGTTTGGTTTAGAGAAAATTTGAGGGAAAATGAGATGGAATCCCTTGTTTGGTTTAGGAAAATTTGGAGATGGAAAACTAAATGGAAATTTAGTTGAAAACTTTGAAGGAAAATTGGTTTACTTTAAAAAATATTTTAGTAATTTCTATAAAAATTTCCACTCCAAACCAAACAATGGGAAAATAAGATAGATTTTAAGAAGAATTCATTTTCCCTCATATTTCCATTTCCCTCTAACTTTTCTCAAACCAAACACAACCTTAGGGGTGTAAGAATTGGGTTCGGTTTGCTTTTTAATAACTAAATCAAACCATTTTTAATCAGTTTAAAATTTTTGAAACCAAACCAAATCATTAGCTTCAGAAGACTAAACCAAATTAAATCATGTGATTCGGTTTGGTTCAATTTAATATTTACATAAAATTTATGTATAACTTTATTTATTAAATAGGAGACTTATAATATAAATCATAATATAGTTCGGTTTGATTAAAAAAAAGTAGTCAAACTGAACTATTAGTTATCAAATTTTTAAGGATATAAACCATAATCAAACCATTAACATTCAGGTCCTCAGTACGTTTGGATCCCTCGCCCAAACCCTCACCTCCAACGGATCCAAATATAACCCGGTTAAAATCTTACGCCTAACCGATGTCCCCATTGAGTTCTCCTTTGATTCGGGTCTGAGGCTTCGCATTCACATGCTCTGAATACCTTCTTTAATTCATTATAAGGTTTTCAAATACCCAATATCACTTATGACGCGATGATTAAAATCGACAACATGATCATCCCAACCACTTGAAAACAAATGAAACGTGTTGCAACAAGTGAGAGAGAATGAATAAAAAAATAGAAATGATTGTATTATTCTTTTGGTAGGATCTTAAACTAAAACAACAACTGAGGATTGAAAGTGTGTGTGATAGATTAAGGTAAGGATTCCAAACCGTCCTAGATAAGCCATACGCATTCACGTTCCTTTTGGTTCCTCTTGTTTGTCGTGTGTTTTAATACTCATCATATACGATGATGGTCGTCTGCGCAATGTTATTATATTAATAAATAAACGAGTGATAATTATAGCCATATACGACTCATTCAATTTATAATGAATTTGTATCAAGTTATTCATTTGTTGAGATATGTAAACTTCGATTTTTAAATTCATGCATTAATTAATAATCTGTATTAATGAGTTATATAATTAAATGATGAACTCTTTTAAGAAACTCTTATATTTCTCAATTAATTTTCGGTATTCTAAATAAAAAAGGCATAGCATGTTGTACAAATGGTGTAAGGTGAATGACAATCATGTTTTGGTGCATTTAGTGCACCTGCTCTCGTTGGAAAATGACATTGTTTTTTTACACACAAGTGATGCATTCATTTATTCATATGATGCAAATATCATTCAACTGATAAATGTAGCAACACAACTCATGAATATATAAGCACAATTGATGAATATATAAGCACAATTGATGATTATAAATACAACTGATGAATATTTCAGCTCATCTCATGAATATATAAAATCATATGATGAATATAGATGCTCATATGTTTAGTGGAGTGGTGTTGATTACTTATCAGTAAATTAATTGCTACTGCAAGGTATAGAAAGAGACACAGTTTCAGCTGAGAGGTCGCTTGCTGTTGAGTATTGTATTTTGTAGGCTTCATTGAAAGTGTAAATACAGATCACCAGTGGGTTGAAATGAGCATTAGGTTTGGGTTGGGTTGACAAGAACATGAAAAGAAAGGATTTGATCTCAAAGCTTGTGAGATACTTGTGGGAGTGGGACAGCCACCTCTTACTCCTTCCAAACATGAATTAATGCATTATGGGATCAATAAAAGGACAATAGGTGTCGATCAGTGTTTGGAACACTTCACATCATCACATGTGCTTATTTTTCAAGTTTCATTATATTATAATTTATATTTTTTTTCCTTCTCCTTTTATGTGTCATTTAATTAAAATTTTATTGGTGGACATATATATTATCTTTTGCTAAGATGATATCGATCATCCAGAGTGTATGCAGCCCACCCATGCTTAATGCTTGTTTGTGAAAGCAATGTGGACATAGCAGTTCAATTGGCGCTCGATCAAAATATATGGCAACATAAATGAACATTTACTCAGAGAGGAAAAAGCTAAGATGAAATAAAGTAAGAGTCGACATACACATACACTCCTGTTCAAGCCAAGCCAAGCCAAGCAAAGCAAGACCATCCATCCCAATCCCATGCATTGTATACTTATGAAACATTATTGCACGAAACCAAATTTTAACATAAACCATGCACGAGTCTTATTATGAGTTGTCACCACCCCAAGCAAAAGCATATATAGTGCAGCAGTTTGACGAAGTTGCTGAAAGCTGTAGGCATTCAATGCCACAATGATATCCTCCCAGTATATAATATATCGTTGCACTCCTAGCGAAGCAATGTAAAGCAAATCAAAGCGTGTTTTGGAAATCGACACAAAGTGAAGTTATTTCTAGTTGGAGTTGAGGGGACCTCAAAGTTTTGACCTAATGCAGTATGCACTGCTGCACTATCACTAAAATAATGAAGCAACAGGTGAAGTCATCAATCCCAAATCTGCTACTAGAGATATATCCAGCACTTTAGCCTAAACCATGAATCTTAATTATTATATATGAGAGCTAGGGAGAGGCATTGGCATCCACTCTGCTTTGAATCAGAAGGGTTGTACGCGTTTTACTTTCATTGATGTTTAATGGTGGGGATGATTTGGATTTTTTTTATTGATGTTTGAGAATAAATGTTCAAACCTCTTTGAATTCACTTTTATAAATATTTTCTCTTTTTCTTCATTTAGGTTTTTATTTTTTTCTCAGTTCTTTCATTTTCTTCTGCGTGGCCAGTCCATCCATTCTTGGGTCAGTAACTGTGTGTGTTCGTTGATATCATGGGTACGTACAAGGGATTTGAGTTGATCCAAAACACAATCCAAATAAATTCAAATAAATTGAATTTGGGTTAAATTTTTTGGATTACAAATTATGGGTTGGATGGTCTTTAAGTTAGAGAATGTTGAATTTGAGTTGACCTAAATTACAAAACACAACCCAAATTACAAAATACAACCTAACATTCTAACCCAATTTTTTATTTATTTCTATATTTTTTATAATTTTTTTTATTTATTTCATTTTTATTTGTTTATTATATATGTATTTTTATATTTTTTATCTTATATATTATATTTTATATTTTCTGTGTTTATTCTTAATTTCTTAATTTTGAATTTTTAAAATTTGAATTTTTTATTTTCTTTATTAATGAAGGTAAATGGGTTGGCCCTTCAACCCAACTTGAGAATTTGAATATGAATTTTGGATTGAGTTTGGATTGAGTCAATTTAATACCAATGAATATGAGTTGGGAATAATCCAACCCATATCCTAAATTTACACCCCTAGTTATAATATTGCCCTATGTTGTCTGTGCGTTAGTATGATTAATATATATGTATCACGTGTTTTCTGTTGATCTGGAGAAAGGTTGTGCGAGAGGCACGTGACTGTTATGTGAGAACCCATGAAACGACATAGTTTCGGGGTTGACAGTAATTAGTTGCGCAACACCGGATCCAATTCCAACACTGTCCACATGCTCCGGAGAGAACAAAAAAAAATGAAGAGAATAAGAAAAGATCATGGGGAGAATAGGTCGTGCTTCAATGAGATGTTAATCAATGAAGAGATAATATGAACGACAAAGGAGAGATAATTAAGGAAACAAAAAAATACTCCCTCCGTCCTCTAATACATGTCGTTTACGGTTAATTTGAGTAGATTAAGGTGAAGTTAATGCTAGCGGTTGAACAAATTTAATAGGTAGGTGGTTAACAATTTTTTGAAAAAGTTCGTGCAAAAAGTAAAATTGGTAGATGATTATTGGTGAGAAATGTATTCTTTATTGATTATGATAATGAAGTGATTAATGTTTGACATTTTAAGGTAGTTGTTGTTATTAAAATACGCATTGAAAATTGATAAGTGACAAGTAAAAGTGGACAAAAAAATTCGGTTAAGTGACATGTAAAAGAGGACAGAGGGAGTATTTAGTAACGCTTAATATGTTTTTGAGAGAAATAAAATATGTATGTGAGAGAAAAATAAGAGAGTGAGATATACCTATTATAAAAGAAGAGGATTATGAAAATCAAAATTAAAATAACAAATTAAAATATATAGAAGGATAAGATTGATTTATTGTTTATGACGAAAAAAGTGTTTACATTTGATCCGTCCTCTTGATTACAAATTTATTCATATACGTGCATAAAAAAGATCACATGCACGCGTAACACCTCATGTTAGATATTTTTTTCATACTATTCTTTTTGCTTTATTTATTTTTCATTATACGTTCTTTCTTGATTTGTGTTTCATTCAATCATAATTTTTGAAAATCGTTGTTATGAAGTGCGGTTCTGACAAAAAAAAGGAAGTTGTTTTGAACAACAGTTTTCCCTTTTATCTAATAAGAAACAAACCAGTATTTAAAATGACGATAAGCGTTGTCAGAACCGCAGTATATAACTACGTTTATATAAAAAAATCATTATTTCAAATAATTGTATTCTTTGATAAAACGGCAATTGAAAATACAAATTGTAAAAAGAATGATAGAGTGAAAAAAAACCAAAGACTCACGATAAAATCAAAATGAAGCCATGCAAAAAAGTACTTTGCAAAAATAAAATTCCATGCTTTGAATATGAAACATGCTCCCTACTTCTGTCTCGATTATATAAAAAATAAATGGTATGCTAATTATTTGGGTAGTGATATTCAATCTCATCTAGGGCTCACACTATAAAATCAAACTGAGAAAATTTCAATTTATCCAGGGAATATGTACGTGGATGTAATAGTCAAATAATTTATTTATTGGTTTAGGAAAAATTTGGTGGAAAAGAAAATTTATGAGAAAATGAGAAGGACACTTTTTGTAGGAAATTTTGGTGAAAAATATGAAGAAAAAATTATTTAAAATAAATAATTTTTAGCATTTTCCCACCAATTTTCACTCATAACTAAACAAGATAAAATAGGATGGATTCCATGGGAAATCCACTTTTCTCCAAAAAAAAAGGGTATTCATCTAAAAAAATAAGAGAACATCGCGCTCGCAGACATATATTATACTTATATTAATGTTCATTTAATTTTAACTATGTTCATTGGATGATCAATTCATCATATGAGTCGATCTGTTTATCAGATAAGCTATTATGTTCATAAAATTTAATAATATGTTCATTATATTTAATAATATATTCATCAGATGAGCAGTTATGTTCATCAGATGAGCTGTTATTTTTATTAGATGAGCTAATATGTTCATCAGATTTGATAATATGTTCATCAGATGAACTATTATGTTCATCAGGTTTGATAATATATTCATTAGATGAGATGATTTGTTCATCAGTTGAGCTATTATGTTTATCAAATGAACTGTTATCACTACTACAGATTTAATTTCAAATAACGCGTATTTATAATCACGTTTCATTTTTAATCACGTTTCAAACTCAGAAACGCGATATAAAAGAAAAAAATGATTGTATTTAAATGTTATAATCTATTAATCACGCCTCAAGTCCAAAAGCGTGATCAATAAACCATAAAAAATGATTTTGTTTTACGACTAGGTACCATTAATCTCGTTTATTAAGAGGAAACGTGAATAAAGATCATATCTTTAATCACGTTTCTTAGAACCAAACATGATTAAAGATAGAGGATATCTTTAATCACGTTTGACCCATGAAATGTGATTAAAGAACCTATCTTTAATCACATTTCTATCTAATAAACGTGATTAAAGATATGATCTTTAATCACATTTTTTAGAACCAACGTGATTAAAGATAGAGGATATCTTTAATCACGTTTGACCCATTAAATGTGATTAAAGAACCTATCTTAAATCATATTTTCACCTAATAAACGTGATTAAAGATAGAGGATATCTTTAATCACGTTTGACCCATGAAATGTGATTAAAGAATCTATCTTTAATCACATTTCCACCTAATAAACATGATTAAAGATAGGATCTTTAATCACGTTTCTTAAATTAAATGTGATCAATTGATTGGCGGGATCCAAAAGTACAAATGTAATTTAAAAAATTCAACTTTAAAATTTTCAACATTCCACTGCTTAAATTCTCCCCCAAATCTTCATTTTTTCCTTATTATCTCTCAGCCTATCGACTTTTTCACTACTT
>NQLW01000100.1:1257317-1281874 GCA_002312845.1 Kalanchoe fedtschenkoi
TCAAAACGATATTGTTTTGATTAACAAAGGGTAAGGGTTCAATTAGTAATTAGACTAAAATATTTCTGGATGAGATTGAAGTTTATTTAAATACAATATGACCCTAGAAAAGTAAAAACCTGAAAATTATAAAAATCAATAGTTACGCCCGCAATTTGTAAAAACATGGTAGTTCATACACCCTTTTTTGTAGTTTTTCCTTTCTTTTATGCTCATTTACAAAACAAAGAATGGCCATGGCTCCAAACTTAATTTGTGTTGTTTAGTTTTAGTGTTATTGATTATCTGTCACCCACTAATTTTGATTTGTTACCCAACCCCACAAACACAACAAATATATGGTCGTTCATTGAAGTTGGAGATTCTCTTAGTTCTGGTACTAATACTAATATCATGCATGCCCGATCAGATTCACTTAGACTGCCCCTGCAGAGGTGTCACTTTCAAGGCTGTAATTCTTTTTCTAATTGGTGGTACAGGGACTAAGTGCCCTTTCAGGATACATTGTGGTTAGTAACATTTCCATCGAGTGCATGACATGTTTACTCGAATAATGTATGCAGGAGCAGATACTGCAACCCTGGGGGTCGACTGATAGCTTCTTCAGCTCAAAGCTTTTCAAGAAGGAAAGAGAAGGAGCAAAACTAACTGTAAAAAAGGCAGCATGTGTGCTTTGTTTTAATAGATTTTGTACCTCAAATTAAGTTCTCACTCTTTCTCCAAAAAGTTCACATAAAATATGGTGATTAAATGTTGAAGGGCCAACTTGAGGTTTAATTTAAGCCAAAGTTGTATGACGTACTCTTGGTTAAAGATTAAACATGAATTAATAATCAGATAAATTGAATTTTTATTGATGGGTCATGATGCAATTATGGTTCTTCACTCCTGCATTTCTGTGATTCATAGTAAACACTTTGCAGGTACAAATTGATGCTTATGCAAAGTTATCTTTATTGGGCTCAAGTGGACAAACCATCTTACATGGCTTGCATGAGTTGAAAGTAAGCTATTGTCCTTGTAGAACTTAAATCATGATCTTTAGAGCTACCAAGGGGTGCCTATTTCCTCCTTTCTTATATATTTATGAAGTACTCTGAGAGTACACCGTATACTTTAGGAATGTGAACCACATACCGTCCTTCTTTCACTTTGCCAGAAATAATTTAGGCAATCTATCTGGGACCTGCAGGTACCTAGGCCATATTCTAAAGCCTCACTTCTACTACCAAGACCATGAAATCTGGCCTTCAGCAAGACTCTATTGTTCATAGAAATAATTGAAGTCTGTTTCCAGTGTCAGCAATTAAATCTAAATACTTAGTCATAAAAGGTATTTAGTCAGCACGACTCCGTTCTTTGTATGATCTGATTACCTCGTTCAACTTTGAGTAATTTTATCACAGGATCATGCATGTTGTTATTGTTCAAGTGTTATAGTTTGTATGAACTAGACTTTAGGATATATGATTTACCTTACAAAAGCATAATTAATTTATATTTTAAAAAAATGACAATCAACAAAGTTATGTAAGATTAATAGTTATTTAAAAAAATCATTTGAGTAACTATTACCACGCTTCTTACTAAGAAGCGTGGTAAAAGAATTAATTAATTTATAACTACTACCACGTTTTTATTACAAGCGTGGTTACTGGTAATTAGATTTTATTTTATTTTATTTGAGTTGACAATAATAGGTTCTTAACGTAATAGTTTAGTCAAAAATATTTATTAAATCTTTCACCTCAATTTTAAAAGAAAAGCGTGGTAACAAAATTCTAATTGAAAAGGAAAATATTTTATTTAATTAACCAAATACCATGCTTTTCAACAATAAGTGTGGTAATAGACTAATGACATTCAACCTATTACCACGCTTGTTGATGAAAAGCATGATAATAGATTGAATCCCTATGACGTCGTCGTTTCTTTATTAGTATATTACCACGCTTTTGTTTAACTATTATTTATTACACGCTTTTGGACAGGAAAGCGTGGTTATAAGTAACGATCAAACGGCTACCGTTTTGAACTTAACATATTACCACGCTGCCTTTTTCAAAGCGTGGTAATAGATTATGCTCCAATTGCGTGCACACCAATTACCACGCTTTATATGATTATTTACCACAATCATAATAGTAATGTGGTAAAAATGTGAAAGTGTGGTAATAGCCAAAATCTTTAGTAGTGAGATCATGTCAGTATATTTTAAAAACACACAAAAGCACAAAGTACAAGACATAAAACATGAAACTAAAAACGCAATACACAAAACGATCATAACACTAAACATAAGCAGGAAATAGAAATCAGGTACACAACGCACAAGAAACAAAGCACGAGATGTGAAACAATAGACTTACATGCATCATTAAATGTAGATCAGTACTTTTTTGTGGATGTAAACCCACTTGATTGATACCCATAAATATAATCCACTTGAATAACATCCATCATGAAAAAAATTTCACTTTCCAAAAAAGTGATGTGCTAAAAGTAATGAGTTTCTTAAAAAGTGAGTTTACTTTATCAATATTTAATTTCTTGAAAAGTGGTTTTTGTATCAAGTCATGATGAGTGTCTAGTCAAGTGGATTTGTAATGAGTGACTTCCACTCTCCCTCTCTCTCTTGTCCTCCACTTTCAAAACCCACTCATGTTTCTCTCTTGTGATAAAATCCATGAAACTCATTTCCCACTCATCTTCATTAAAACACACTCAGGTGAAATCCAAGTCCCAAAACCCATGAAACTCATCTCCAATGAAACACTTAAGCTGTCAAACTTTCTCTCACATGTTGTAGTTTATGGGTTTTGAAATATAAATTTATGTTGTATGTTTTGGTTTTTATATATTTTGTTAGTTGATGCTGTGTTTGTTTCAATTCTGGGTTTTCTACAAAACTTTCAATTACAAAATACAATATATAAAGTACAAAACACAAAGAACAAAATACGAAGCATAAACATAAAACACAAATATAAAGTACAAAGTGCTAAATCTGAACAAGAAAACCCATCTCCCACTCATCTCCTTTGAACATTATGTTTTATTGCACGTTTTACTTTATCACTAAACTTTATACTCTGCACTTTATTCAAATTGAACTTTATATTTTATTAAAGTTTAACAGTCAATTAAGTATAACATTCAGCGTCTAAAGTGGTTTGTACTAAAGTACAACATTCAACCTATGTTCATTGTCCAATGTGTTAAAAGTACAACATACAACGTTCAACTTATGTTTAATCTCCAGGCTAACAAAGTACAAAGTTCAATATATGTTCAGTGTTCAATGTGTTTTGTGCTTTAATATTTTACAAAAAAACTCAACAATATAGATTTCAAACCCTGAAAGGTACAACATCATATATCTAAACCCATAAAACACAACAAAAATACATCACACACGTCAAAACACAAAGCACAATATCACAATACATATGTTCAGTGTTCAATCCCTTATTGTACTTTGTACTTTAATACTTGTGCTTTGTGTTTTGTATTTTAAATTTTCACAGAAAACTTAGATAATTTAGATTTTGAACATATAAAAGCAAAACACATGTCAAAAACCAAAAAACACAACAAAAACATATCACACAACATCCACTTTACCGACACCCACTTGATTGACACTAACAAATATAATCCATCATGACAAAAAAAATTCACTTTTCAAAAAAGTGATGTACTAAAAGTAATTGATTTCTTGTAAAGTGAGTTTTACTTTCTTTTCTAACATCATATTTCTTGAAAAGTGATTTTATGTCAAGTCATACAAAGTTCAATATATAAATAAAAAAATACAAAGCACAAAACACAAATCACAAATCACACAACACAAAGTACAAAATATTAAATCTGAAACTGGAAAACCCTAAACACTAATTCAACATATGTTTAGTATTCAACCCCCACAATGAACAAAGCACAAAACACAAAGTATAAAGTATTAAATCTAAACTAGAGAATTCCAAACCCTAATTCAACATATGTTCATAATTCAACTCCCCAAATGTACTTTGTTACTGAACTTTGTACATTATGTTTTATTCAAGTTGAATTTTAAATTGTACGTTGTATAATGTTCAAGGTGTTTTGCGCTTTATCATGAAAACTAAAAAATGCACACAACATTGCACGTCAAAATTCAGGAAACCTATAAACACAATAAAACCTAGAAAACCCAAACAAGCACAACACACATGTAAGAACTCACAAAACTCAGAAAACACAACAACAACACATCACAAAACAAAACACAATATCACATGTCAAATTTTATAAAACCCCCAAAACACAAACGTTCAACATCCAAATTTGAGATCCAGAAAAGCATAACGTTCAATCTATGTTTAGTATGCAAGTTAACAAGTACAACAGTTCAATATATGTTCAATGTTCGTTGTGTTTAGTGCTTTAAACTTTTACAACACTTGTGTTTTATATTTTCTGCTTTGTCCAAGCTAACAAGTACAAATTTGAGTGGGTTTAGGAAAAAAAATAAATTTAGAGAGAGAGAAATGAGTTTGGCAGAGAGAGATGGGTGAGAGAAACAGTGAGTAATAAAAAGAAGGTGAAACAAAAGGTGTTGTCTAACAATCATACTTGAGAAAAATGGGTTTAAGTGTGTATGATAGGAGAAAGACTCACAAATCCACTTGATTGACATCCACTTGATTGACAACCACTTGACTGACATCCACTTGATTGACACTAATAAATTCACTTGACTACTAAAAGTAAACGTAATGATCCTGTAAAGTGAGATTTACTTTTCCTACATCATATTTCTTGAAAAGTGATTTTGTAATAATATTGATAATAGATGGTGCACAATTCAAATTTCGGTGCACAAATTTGCTCAATTCAAATTAATTTTTTGCCATGATTTTTCTTATTTTTAATGTAAATCATAAGATCTTTTATAAAATATTGGTGCAACATTCAATCTTTGTGCATTGGTGCACAATTCAACTTTGGTGCATGGTTTGATAGATGGTGCACAAATTTGCTAATGAATTATATAGTGCAGTAATGGTATACACTGAGTACAATCATATAAAAATAAGCAGTGGAACATTAAAAAAGGTACACCAAAATTCATAAATACACCACCAGAAAAATCAATAGATCTTGACGTGCACCACAAACTTAGAAAATAGTGCACCAAAATAAGCATTACTTTTCTAGTTGCGTTCGAGCTTCGCAATGATTGAGTCGAGCCGATTGATTTTTCGTGCATTCATGGCGCATATGGAAATAGGGTGATGGAGTGAGACGATGAGATTCTCTAAAGAGACAGTAACCAAAAGAGAGAGAAAATATAACTAAAAAGGAAATAATAGATAAGGTAGGGAGGTAAAAGAGAGAAAATAAAAAGATTTTTTTGGGATAATTATGAGCGTATATAAAGGAGGAATATTCACCTATATTAATTAATTAAAAAAGAAAATTTATTTAATTTAAAAGGAATAAATATAGATCCATTGGATTAATCAAGATCGATGGATATTAATGGTTCATAGTTTACAAATCCAAACTGATTTTTATTTGATCCACATTATATATATATATATAGAGAGAGAGAGAGAGAGAGAGAGAGAGAGAGGGTGGATTAGTTGAGAATCTTCTTAAGTTGAGAACCTTGTGGACAAATGTGGACCAATCATTTTTTGCGCAAAACGACCGTGTTTTGATCACTTCATCACTATTTTTAGTCACTTTATTTATTGTGCCTGTAAATATAGTTTAGTAACCCAACTTTCCTTAATTAAAACTGATTTTAATAGGAGTAATTTTCTCAATCAAATGTTATTCTCTTTCATCCTCAGTTTCCTATTTCTAATCACATGATTGATTATGTGTCCTTTTTATATATTCCAGTCTCTGTTCATCAATTTTAATTTTTCATTAATTCACTATGTTCACTGTGTTCACTATTACTCATTTTGTAATACTGAATATCTTTCAATATTTTTGTGATTATTGAATTTTTGTATTATTTGTGCGTTTTGGGTATTTTTTTAATGACCGTGAACATATACTTAAAATGTACAGAGCGGTCAAATCTTTCGATGGTGAACATGTTCACTGATGTTCACTATCAGTGTTCACCATCAGAATAAAAAAGTGTTCATAAAAACTCAGAAAAAAATGTTCACCGAAAAAAAATTAAAAAAAGAAGAAAGAGTTATGACTCAGAAACATAAATCCGAGAATGAATGAAATAAAATCCATCAATTAAATATTTAAGCGCAATGAAAGAAAAATCATTTTTTTCTTAATTGACACCACATAAATGCTACTCGTCCCCTCTCACTTCATCATACCCAATGAATTAGTTATGTCTCACATTCATTAATTTTGTTGTTTTTATTTGAGATTAATTTGAAAACTAATCAGTGAATATGATTGGTTCATAGAGTTCTCAATGTAAGGAGTTTCTCAACGGATCTCTCCCCTATATATATATATATATATATATATATATATATATAGAGAGAGAGAGAAAGAGAGAGAGGGTAGATCAGTCGAGAACCTCCTTACGTTGAGAACCTTGTGGACAAACGTGGATCAATCATTTTGTTCACAAAATGACTGTGTTTTGATTATGATATCTCATTTTTTGACTTTATTTATTATGCTTTATTAGATTTTATTTAGTAACATATATTACATAAATTTCACCTGATTAATTAGGAGCAAATCACTCCATCATATATTTAATTTTCTCTTTCCTCGTTAATTATACACATAATTTTTATTCGCAAATTACTACATCATAAATTCAGCATCTATAAATTTTTTATTCTCCGTAATCCACTTTGTTCCGCTGTTACTGTACATTTTTAATAGTGAACATGTTTCAAAATTTTGATATTATTAAAATTTTGGTATTATTAAAATTTAATATTTTATGTGAGTTTTTGGATGATTTTTTCTTACAGTGAACATATGTTTGCAATGTACAGAACGGTCGGAGCTTCGATAGTGAACCAGAAAAAATAAAAAAATTAGAAAGTTATAATTCAAAAAACATAAATCAAGAAAACAAAATTTGCCAATCAAATATTTAAGCGCGATTAAAGAAAAACTAAAATTTTCTTAATTGGCAATACATAAATGTCACACACCCCTCTCACTTCATTATACCAAATGAATTAATTATGTCTCACATTCATTAATCTTGTTATTTTTATTTGTGTTTAATTTGGAAACAAATGATGAATATGATTGATTCACAAGATTCTCAATATAATGAGGTTCTCAACGGATCCCTCCCCTATATATATATACATATATAGAATGTGGATCAAATGAAAACCACATTGAATTTGTAAACTGTGAACTCATCATATTCATTGATTTTGCATAATCTAACGATGGATCATGATTTTTGTATTTTAATGTATATCTTATCTTCATTTTTATTTTATTGATAAGATTAAATACTTTCCTTAATTATCTCACCTCACTATCTGCAGTAAATCTATGAATATCTTTCTTTATCTATTTCATCGGTCAACATTATCACTACTTTCCTTTTTATTAAACATAAATCAAATTATGCACCACGGAATTTCAATTGTGCACCAAAAATCAAACATCGAGATTAAATTGTGAACCAGTGCTTAGAGATTGAAGTGTGCACCAGTGCACCACGATGTAATTGTGCACCAAAATATATAAAGGTCTTATGTGCATTAAAAATGATAAAAGTGGGCGTGAGAAGTTGGTTTATGAGAGGAGTGAAAAGTGGAATTAGCCGGTTATTTGAGATTTAATTAAGAAGATGAGATATGCTTACCTAATTTATCTCATCATCATCCGATTAGTTAGTTAATGTCATTTAGTTGCTCTAATTCAAATTAAATCTAGTGCATTGATTTTAAGAAAATCAACGATCAGATTTGGTTCACAGTTTACAAATTCAAACAGGTTTTCACCTGATCCGCCCCCTATATATATATATATATATTTATATATCCTTTTTGAAAAATACATTGTTAAAAAGTTCATCCAAAATAAAGTTTAACCAAAACAAAGAAATTTGCATAGGTTGCTAAATGAACTTTTTTGCTATAATTTTAATTTTTATAAAGATGAAATATGAAATCAAAATTCATCCGAAAGGATTTGTGCTGAAGCTCATTGACTTTGAATGTTGATTTTTTTAAAATAATATTTATTTAGTTAGGGTTTGTAAAAGTTCTTCAATATGCGCACTAAAGAGAGGCTTAAATAAAAAATATTGGTTGCAAAAAATTGTGAACTCATTTGGATAATATTATATTAATCATCTAGTGGTTGAGATTAATTATGATATAAATGATTTAATTTGTGAAAATCATTTATGCAACTCATCGTGAAATCTTTCTTTACCACAGATTAGCGCCTGAGTAATCACAAGAATCTGTGTTAATGACAAAGTAAATAAAATGGTGATTTAATTCCATCTTCGAGGAAAACGTGAAGGAAAGTTAGAAGAATATTTTTGTTTGGTCTAGAGAAAATTTGTGGGAAAGAAAATTACATGGAAAATTAGAGAGAAAGCTATAGTAAAATAAAAAGAGTTTTTTGAAATTTTTCTTCCAATTTTTTATTTGAACCAAATAAAATAAAATAAAATGAAATCCATTATGGATTGCACTTTCCTTCAAATTTTTGTTTTCATCAAATTTTTCTTAAATCAAACACAAGTTTATGGAGAATTTGGTGGAAAAGAAAATTTAAAGAAAAATTAGAAAGAACCCCTTGTTTGGTTTAGAGAAAGTAAGGAAGGAAAAATTAGTTAGAAAATTATATGGAAAATTTTAACAAAACAAATAGTGTTTTACTACTTTCCTAATAAATTTTCCACCCTTAACCAAACAAAGAAAAATAGAATGGATTTCATGAGGAATTCATTTTCCATCAAATTTTCCTTTTCCTCAAATTTTTCCTAAACTAAACACACCCTTAGGGATAAAATAAAATAAAATAAAGTAATAAAAGTGAAGGGGAAATTAATAATTAAAAATATATTCTAATATTTTTATTTTTAAATTTGTATTCATGTAATGTCCGATATACTTTTATCAACTGAAACAAATAATATCAACAATTAGGGTGTGTTTGGTTTAGGAAAAATTTAATGGAAAGAAAATTTTTCGGAAAAGTGGACTCTCTCATGGAATCTATCATATTTTCCTTGTTTAGTTAGGAATGAAAAATGATAAAATATTTTTTAATTTAAATAAATTTTTCTTCCTATTTTCCATCTAATTTTCTCATTTTCTTACAAATTTCTTCTTATTTTCCATCAAACTTTCATTTCCACAAAATTTTACCAAAAACCAAACACACCCTTAGGCTATGTTTGGTTAGGGAAAATTAGGCGAAAAGGAAAATTTGATGAAAAATTAGTAAATTCTTTGTTTGGTTTAGATGAAAAATAGAAAGGAAAGAAAATTAGGTTGAAAATTGGATGAAAATGTGATTCATATCTCGAATAAATTAATCAAATCAAATTCAATGTATCTAAAATAAATAGCTATTTTTTAAACAAATTCAATGTATTTCAACAATTCAATGTATGAATGGATGAAAGATTGGCGTTTTTTCATATATTTTCCATAAAATTTTCCATGATCATGGAAAATGAAATGGATTCTCAACAATTTTCCTTGACATTTTTCTTATGAAATCAAACAAAAAAAATATTAAATGGAATCCTCCAAAAATTCCATTTCCTTTCGATTTTCCCTCAAATTTTCCTGACACTTTTTCCCTAAACCAAACACAGCCTTAGAGTATTTTTATCATATTGTATGCACAAATAGAAAAAAATTCTCCCTTGGGATGGAAAATCTGTATGGTGAACGACACTCATTCTGCAGTTGGATCATTCATAATGCAATGTGACGATTCGCTATGCGACACTATCTATTCACTTTATGAACGATGAAGATTCAGTGAAAAGGGATCTGATAATTTTGTTCTGATTTTATTTTCTTATTTTACTCATAATTTTTGTTGGTGAATATGAATCTAACAATAAATGTAATAAACACAATGCTTACTATCTAGGACTGTTAATTAATCTCGTATTCATCAACAATAAAAGATAGTTAACGATTCACAGTAAAATAAAAAATTCCATCCAAAAATCTGCAAAATAATAAGGGTAATTTTTTTTCTGCTTTTGGAACTTTAGTGTGTAGACTTATCGAGAAAAAGAGGCCATAAAAATGATATGAATGGTCATTTGATTTGGTGGGGTTTACAATATATAACTATGGATTGATATGAGTGAGTGTATCATCTTTTCATTTGTTTAGATGAGAAAGCGTGCGTCCACAAGCAGAAGTGTGTATGTATGATTCTTGCTTGTTAAGGCATGAATTATTCAACCTTTTCAATTAACCTATATAGCAAGTTCATGTTGACAGCTAAGCAGTACTCTATCTCCGGTCTCATTTAACCGAATTTTTTTATATACTTTTATCTGTCACTTAATAATTTTCAATGTGTATTTAATATTAACTACTATCTTAAAACGTCAAACATTAATGACTTATTTATCATAATTAATAAAAAATCATTCCTTGCCTGTAATAATCTACCAATTTTACTTTTTGCACGAACTTTTTAAAAAATATCAACCACCAACTCATTAAATTTGTTCAACCATTAGCATTAATTTCACCTTAATCTATTTGAATTAACCTTAAATGATATGTATAAGAGGACGGAGAAGGAAGTATTATTTTTAGGGGGAAAACCCAAAAGGGGCTCTGAACCACCGCTTATCCAGTTGCGAGAACTACCACGATTTCTGAAAAAAGTGCGATGAAAAAAATTGGACTTATTTTTTAACATAAAATTCACTATTACATTCCAAAACTAATATTATTATAAGACTTAGATTTGTGTCTGAAAATTATGTCGTTTGGTTATCAAAAGACGTCATTTTCTTTATGTGCGTAAAACAATATAATTTATTTTGATAACCAAATGACGTAATCTTCGCATACAAATCTAAATTTTATAATAATATTAATTTAGGAATGTAATGGTAAATTTAATTTTAGAAAATCAGTTCAATTTTTTTTTATCGTGCTTTTTTAAAAAATCATAATAGTTCTTATCGCAATTGAGTAAGTGATGATAACTCATAATTCTTTTTGAGTTTCATCACTTATTTTTACGATGTTTTGTTTGGATTTTAGACACAAGGGGCGGGAGAAATTTGTGGGAGGCTCAACATTCAAATTCGTGCAATCTACGGCATCCCCATCAAATCACGACAAATAGCCAAAATATTTTTTAAATCCCAACCTCCTACTGCACCCACCTTCATGAATTGAAGGTTTTAGTCATTGTTATTATTTTTTAGGGAAAAAAATTTAAAAAGGATTATGAGTTATCACTATTTACCTAATTATGGTCCGAACTATCACAATTTTCAAAAAAGGTGCGTTGAGAAAAAGTTTGAACTGATTTTGGATGATGCTTAAGATCAGTTTGTTTAATTTCTTAAATATAATTGATTTTATTAAATTTATTGAGAACTATGGATATTTGAGTATGGAAAGACGTAATTTTCTTTATGTGCGCAAAATGATATTATTTATTTTAATAACCTAACAATGTAAATTTCGCAAAGAAATTTAAGTTCAGCATACATGCAACTCAAAGCCTACACCCACATGTTTCCGAGTGTTAAATGAGTTTATGTTTGATCAGTGCCAGACAAAAATAAAATCTAAAAATCAAACAATCCCGAATCTCATAAATCGAACCATCAATTAATTTAGCAACCCATCCGCAAGCCGTTCTATTCATTATTGCTTTTTATACACACTTTTTTTTGTTTCTCTTGGAAGTGAGATGATAATGCATGACATGTATTATCGATTTCTTGTTGTGTAAATTTAGGTCAAACAGAATTAAATAATATTTCCAGTCCCCGTGATCGAATAAAATAATTATATAATTACTACGATGTTGTTATTGTCAAAATGAATGGGAAATAAGTCAAAATTTGAATCATATAGAAACAAGAAGATCATAATATAAACCTTAATTCGTCCAAATAAGTGATTCATATCACTTTTTATTTACGATGGTGATGACTGTATATCCCCATCATGATGGTGAAAACGATTTGTTGTGAGTCAAATCACGTTCACCTTCATTATATTTTTTTTATGCGATACCAGCAAAATTTGAATTCATATTGTCATTCTGTCAGCCCCACCTTTCGCGAAAATCATTAAAATAAAATAACTAATTTCACACTCAAAATTATTTTTAACAAAAAACAAACCTTGTGCACACCAACACCCAACACATAGGACAGTGGATGGCTAAATTTTAGACTCATTATTTAACATTCTAAAATTTATGGATGTCAAGCCATCCACTTAATCAAGTGCTTTCTTGTCTCCTCCATCGTTGGTCACTTAAACTTGCTGCCTGCCCTCCGGTTTATGTTTGGTTTGGAGAAAATTGTATAAAATAATGTGGACAGATTGTACACTGATAAAATTTCTGGTCATAATTATAGTTATCAGAACCAGACCGGATCAGTCAATTTAACCGATTGGATCGAGAACCAGATCTGGTACCAGCTTGATTTGAAATTAATATTAGATTACATTGAGAACCGGAAAAAATCAGATAAATAGGTTGGTTTATAACAAAATCGAAGAACCGGATCGGTCTGATTTATTATAATTATCGGCTAAACTTAATCTTAATTGCATATTATGCATATCTAAAAGTTTATTTTATTAAATGGTTGGTGCTGGTTTTCAAAAACAATCCTTTGGGTACTTGGACGGATGCTCCAACCAATAGGTACCCATCTATTTTGTTGTATTTTAGAAAACTAGCAGATTAAGTTTCACTTATTCTAATAATTTCATGTAAATTGGATCGACAGTCGAAACGGTTTGAACCGACAATTCAACCAAAAAACCGAGAACTGACGGGTTCGACTTCTTTCGGTCCAGTTCTGATAACAAACCACCATCATTTTTTACTTAAATATCATGAACGGTATTGAAAGAAATGCTGTTTCCAATTAAATTGAACCAAAACTTTCACATCATTTTTCAAACTACATTTTCTTACTTTTTTTTATTTTACAAAAACAAACCTTAGATTTCATTATTTCCCCTTTGTTAAATACAAGTATTATAGATAATTATTTATCATTATAAATGTAATAAATATGCATGACGTTCCACCAAATTCAACTGTGTCTCTAAATTTTCACCCCTAAACTAAACACAACCAAACTAATTTGATCGTGGTATGCATGGCTTCTAACTTAAACCACACATATGATATGATCTGTCCACAAACAATGATTTTTAGGTACGGGTAAGGACAGCAAAGTTAAATGATGTGGACAAGAGATGAGATGCTCCATGAAAACGGTTCTCAGCAAAACTTGGGCACCCAAATAATACACAAAAAGATGGATGAACAGCCATTGCACTACCTGCTGGCTCCTTCATCTATTTGTTCTTATCCTTTGGATTGATGCTGGTGCTTCGCGACAACACTGTACTCATTTAGGTACGTCTTTAAATGTGTGAAGAAAAAAAAAAGACAAGCAGAAAGAATCCGACGTCATCCCCAACATCAAATTTGGGTTCTGTTCTTATGGTATTGGAGGATTCAAAGGAGAGAGGGGTGCAATGTGGTTCCTATCCTTGGCCTTTTTTTTTGTAAAGAAAGAAAGGAGGGGAAAAAAAAAGCTTAAGCACTAAATACTTAGGAGGGGGTTAAAGGAGGAGACACCAAATGTAGCAATCAGACTCCACAATGTACAGAGGAGGGTTTGACCAATACATCAGCAGCAACGTGCTGTAAGGTAAGAAGATTTATATGCTTAAATCATTAATTGATGAGTAGGAACAGAGACTATTTGTGTGTAGGGTTGTGTAATAAATGGATGGATACCATTACCGATGTCATGTAGTAATGTATCCAAACTGGAGTCCCCTCTGGTTGTTCTCACCTTTGCCTGGTCCATGCTTTTGAGGCCCTGCATACTGCATAGTGCATATCACACTACATATTTTATTCAATGATTTACTAACAAAAGATGTGGTCTAGACGCAGGGCCGGCTCAGAAATTTTAGGGCCATGTACAAATGTTAAAATGAGGCTTAACTCTGTTATGTAGTATTTACACAGTTATGAATACATTATTTTACTTACAAATACAATTCTAGAGGTACAAATAAATAACATCAACTACACAAACTCATTTCTAATAAAGAAACAAAATAGTCACAGAGAAACATTATTTGAATAACAATAATCTTCTTGTATCTTTTGAAACAAAATCTTCAATAATCAAATCTTCATACTCAACTTTCTCCAATTGATCATTCTCAATAGCTATCAACGCCAATCCATTAAGTCTCTCTTGTGACATCGAAGAACACAAATAAGAGTTCAATAACTTTAATTTGGAAAAACTTCTTTCTACAGATGCAATAGTGATATGAATAGTCAATACTCAATAGTATTCTATAAGCAATAACTGTGTTAGGAAAACAATCCATATGTTTCAAATATTGTAAGATATTAACGGCTCTCATATCTTTTCTAGGCATAAGTAGTGTAAGCAGTTGAGCATCAATATCATTACAATCACCATTTTGAAGCGCAATTGTTAAAGAATCACAAGAAGACTTTAAACTCTTATCAGTCAATGCATTTAACTTTGTAGAACTAAATAAAAATCCAAACACATTTCCGTCAATTTTATATTGCTCAAATCTCTTATGGAGAGAACCAATAGCTTGATCAACAATATATAAGAAATAGTTAACTCTAAATGCATCTTCAGGAGACTGTGAAGCAACAAATGATTTATCATGAGAATTCTCATCTAAAATTTTTTCTCTTCTAATTTGGCGCATATAAGGAAATACCGGATCAATACCTAATTCAGTTGAATTTTTTTTAGCTTCTTCATTAGAAAAACCAATCTCTCTCAAAAGATTTATAAAAGAAATAAAACATTCAATTTTCTCAATGGCAACATATCGATAAGCATATCTACTGACTGTAGGCTCTTGCTAACCACATTAACCGAACTTAATACATCATACCATATTATTAGAGAAACTACAAATTCAAAATTTCCAAGTTCATTTTCCGCTAATGATTTTGATTCACTTTTTATTTTTGAGTCGTTATCATTTTCGGAAACTTGAAGCGAAGCTTCTCTTACCTCCCCAATTTGAAATCTAATTGCTTTAACTCTATCAACACAACTCTCCCAACGAATAGATGATAATGATTTAAGTGTTAACTCTTTAACATTGTCTTTTAGAATTTGCCACCTTTTAGTTGGACTCACAAATATAGTATAAATCTGTTGTATAACACCAAAGAAATCCTTAACTTTACTACAAATATTAGCCATATCACACAACATCAAGTTTAAACTATGACAGCCACATGGAGTATAAAAAAAAACTCTAAGATTAATATCTATAATTTTTTTGAACTCCCTGATGTGTTCCTTTCATATTGGAACTGTTGTCATATCCTTGTTCCCGCACATTGTCTACATCCAGATCAAGGAGCTTCAATTTCTGTAATAAAACATCAAAAAAATCTTGCCCTATAGTGTAATTAACATTTATAAATCTAAAAAATGATTCCTTGATAATAATATAACTAGAAGAAAGATCAATGTATCTCAATATCATAGACATTTGCTCTTGATGACTAATATCGTGAGTACAATCCAATATAACAAAAAAAATACTTTGTTTGTCTTACCTTTTTCATAATTTCATATTTAATTTAATATCAGGAATACAATCCAATATAACAGTAAAATACTTTACTTGTCTTACCTTTTCATAATTTCAGATTTAATTGAAGAAGCAATCAAAGATATCAACTCATTTTGAATATTTTGACCAAGCTAATGGAAGTGAATGTCATCATTTGAAATAATTCGAACATGCTCTTGTATAATTAGATCAAACTCAGCTAACATTTCAATTAAACTTAGAAAATTTCCAATTTCATTTTCATACAACCTCTCTTTCTTGCCACGAAAAGCTGAATTATTTTTGGCAAGAAACTTTTATGATAGAAATTATTCTTACCAAAACATTTTTCCAATGATCTCTTTCTTTTTTATGTTGTTTTTAAGCCACATGATCAATGGTTGTATTAGCATTTAGTTTACAAAAGCAAACTTTACGATAGAGCCAACTTCATGCTCTTGAAGTTGAGTCCCAATGTGAGACTAATCCTCATAACCCTCATTTACTAATCCATCGTTTACATATCCTTTTTAAATATCTTGCAACAAAAGCAAAAAAAAACCCCCATCAAGCTCTTTTGAATATACAAGCCAATCTCTATCATGTTTTTCACCATTATCCAAATCTATAGTATATAAATACGAGGAAAAGCGTATACCAAATTTATTCTCAGTTCCTTTTTGGAAAAGCATATCTCTTTTAGGGCCCTTTATCACTAAAGTATCAATCATTTTTGAATCAAGAGCATTCCAATATCTTGGATCAAAAATATCAATATGCAAATTTAAAGACTCTTCATTTTGTCTATCATCATTCAAATTCTCTATACAATATCTACTACCAAGTGAATGTGTCGAATCTATATCATCGGTATCACTATGATCTACCATAAAATGATGATCATCATTAGAAACTACTTTATTCACACCATCAAAATTTTCATCTAATTTCACATTAATATTTTCATTGTCTAATGAAATTTGTGATTCCTTCACCACAAATTTATCAAGAGCACCTTCCTGTTATTTAATAAAAAATTTAATTTTTTTCTTCAATTTCTCATAACCATAACTATATTTCCTAATTCTATAAGACATATTCAAACAAGAAGACAAATTTAGAGGAATTTACACTACAAACCTAACAAATTATCTTAATCACATATTCACAACAAAGGAAAATAAAGCATTTGAGAAATAAATAATAAAACCTATTGTAACTCAGATCTCAGAAACTGATCTTCTGAATCGAAATCGTTGATGGATGGTGACAAAAAGTTACAGTTTGAGCAAACCCGAAGAATCTGAAACTGCAATTTGAGACTGAGTGGCTGAGTAATTTTCATACACTCGTTTTCGTCGTAATAGATTGCCGAGTGGAGAATCAACTTCAGAGAAAGTGGTAGAAATAAGCAACCATTTCACCGTTAAAATTACTGGAAAAGTGAGAAGAAATCATCATACCTTTCGACCGTTTGCTATGGAATCATTTGCTTTCCGATGGTATATTGAGGTCGGGACTCTGCTGTTGTACCTCGAGCTATCCTGCTTCCTGCATGTGCTTCTGCTGCTCTGCGGTCTCTGTCGCGCCACTGCCACCTCTCGTACTTAGATTAGGCATTTACCGTATGAAAATTAATCATTGGCTGGGCTGAGGGAAACTTGAGGGCCTTGGAAAAATTGGGGGCCAGTGCAGTTGATCCATTTAGACTGGGCCTTAGCCGCCCCTGTCTAGACGTAGTTACACAATACAGACTCAATTGGTAAAAAATGTGAACATCCATCCAGGAGATATTGAGATCGATTTTTGTCAGGAGCACACGCGAAAACTAACCCGCAGACAGAATACCCGTCGAAATATAACAAAAACAAGCTATATACCATGGAAGAAATTTGTCTCACCCATCAATCTCAATCCTCTTTAATACAAATAGCACTAAAATATTTTTGTTTTCCTAGTTCACAGGGATTGCCTATCAACAGATGGTTTCACAGCTCAACAATATCTCCTCAAGGGCTAGGACAGTAGCAAAAAGAAGATAAATACTCCCAAACATGACATAAATTAGTGAAACATAGGAGGATAACATATGTGCGTTATAAAATGATCATCCCTCCAATGTTCAAAAAAGAAACTCTCAACACAAATACTACGAATGATACATATGACACCCAACTCTCTGCATACATATTTCAATGCTGAATAGAAATGGGAGTGTAATTTACTCCTTGCTTTTCAGTATTGTTTTCTAGCTAGATAACCACATTCTATAAATTTTTAGAAACTTTTCTACTATACATAAATAAGGACAGTGTGTGGCATGTATGACTTTTGCCTGGTTCAGCGTATGTCAGACTGACACACTATCTTCCAGGCAATGCAAACTGAATCTGATCTCTCTGCTGGCTCAGACTATGATCCTTGGGAGAAGCAACCTTACCACCAGCTTTGCGCAACTTCTCTGCAGTGAACACAAGCATATTGTTCATTATCTTGAGCTGGTTAGTTCTTTATATGATTGGCCAGTCGCATCAAAACCCCCAACAATATCATTATATGTATTATTACGAATACTTACATTTTATTAATAACAAATGAGTAATGGTTTTAGTCATCACTTAGCCCCGTTTGGAATGTGGAATATGCGACGGAAAGAAAATGAAATGAAAAGTTTGTGAGGAACTAATTTCCCATGGATTTTTATTTTTTGCAGTTTTATTAGTTTGGTTTGCATGAAAAACTAAACAAAAGAATATAAAACAAAGTAAACTTTTCCTTTGAATATTTGCTTAAAAGCATCATTGTCTCATATTGTCTATGACACCAAACAAAAAACTTCATTTTCCTACAAATTTTTTTTCATCCATCATATTTTCCAATAACTAAACGAGGTGTTAATGAATGAATTACAAATTATAATTTTAGGACTAAAAAATAATTAAACAAGAAGATACAAACACAGTGCATTGATTCCCATCTTTTCATTATAGGTGTAATGGTTTATTTGTTTCTCACTGGTGAAAATACTGCAAATGCAGCCTAAAGCATCATCACTGTTCAACTGTTTACGGTTTCTCTTGGCAATAAATAATAAGATCTAATATGTGTAATTTTGCTCATTGAGTTTTTGTATTTATCGGGATCATCCTTAAGATGTATTCCCTGTAAATTAATTTCAGCTAAGGAATTTATTGTGAATGATTCCGCGCCTTAGGAAATAGAAGAAACAATTCTGCAACGTAATACAACCACAAGCTTCTAGTTTGTTAGTATATGTTGTCATTTTTTTGTTTTGGATCCGGAGAACCAGTAAACTCGGGGGGTGGCTAGCACAACTGTCCCGAGGCCAAGACCACCTACATCACATGATTTATACTTTATTAATTTATGCATCTAGTCAAACCCTGTCGCTGGCGGCTCCAGAGCACATAAGACTTATCATTCAACCAACTCTGCTACCCACGCTCGGATAGTATATTTTGTATGTTGTTATTGAGTTTAGTTCAGACGCAAGAAGGAAATGCGAATACTATAAGACGGTGGTTCTAGAAGAGGTTAAGATGCTAGGGTAGTGTTACTAAGAGGGCCATCAAGGTTGTGGCCTAGTGGTAAAGAGGGTGAGGGGTGAATCCTGACAATTTCCATGACAAGAGTTCGAATCCGCCACCCTGGTGATCGGGTGTGTGCATTGTAATTTACATTTGATAATTTTTTTTTTTTTAAAAAAGTGTTACTAAGAGGACATCATCACAGCTTTCTTGTTCCCTTTTTGTCACAAACCATTGTTTATTTTTAACAGAGGCAGGATGACACTAAGAAGATATCACTATTTGTGCTGTTTTGTTTCTGAAGTTACTGGTCAGGCAACTCTTCTACACTAGTGTGACATTGTACAACGAGAACAAACTCTTTTTGAACCTATGAGACCTTTAAGATGCCTAAAGACCTTTAGAAGACTTGTTGATGTGCACAAGAGAGGTTGCATATTTCACCAGGGGCCTGTTCATTTGACATTAAAAAGTGACTTCACTTGGCTTTATTCAGAAAAACTTATCTCATCTCTTTAAAATTTAACTTGCTACACAAGTCAAATTTATGACAATCTCAATATAACAATCTTAGTAATATATTATTCATATTTGCTAACAAGAATTGTTCTCATTGATATTTTCATAAGTTTGTACTAATAACAGTAATATAATAGAAATATTATGAGCTAAATTTAAGAGCTTTACTTAACTTACTCACTAGAACTTGTCTTATAAAAAGATAACCTGTTACACAAGTCGAATTCAAGTTCATATTTTGAAGTCCACATTTTAGTACCAAAATTCCTACAATTATGTGACTAATAATTCGATTATAAGACATTGATATTTTCTTAATTTGCTTCGATATAGTAATAATAAACTATTAAAAGCCTAACTAACTCAGATTTTTATATTTTAATGTAATTTAACTGAAAATAATTGCAACTCAAAATAGTACAGAATAACAGGATCATAATAGTCAAACTAAGGACAAGGTTCCACAGTAGATAAACAAAGAAGCTATGGTATTTGGAAAAGAAAACTTGCCTCTTTTCATTTCAAGTTCCTTGTCCAGCTCTTCTTTCCATTTCTGTTGCCTGGCATAAAAGCTTGAGCTGCAAGTGAATGTATTTCTTCTCAGGAACAAGGCCATATGGCTGAAACATACTAGCATATAAAGATTATGAGATTTGGAATCCTACCTTAAACTAATACTTTCCTCTTGATCAACAATAAGATCTTTCCATTCATCAGGCTCAGGTGACTGTATTTCACGCAGAGGTTTGTCACCCTCTCCTCCACCCACATTTGATGCCCGTTTACTACGCCTCAACGAGCTCTCTACAGTAGCAGCATTTACAGCTGATGAGAGCCTCCTGCCAGGTAGCCAACTAGGAGATTTACTTTTAGGAGGTAAAATTGGCGAATTTTTTCCCGTTGAATCATCTACCAATTTCCTAGCAGCTGGGGGTCCAGTTGTGTTTAATGTGTTGTAGAACTCTTCAAACAAAGGTGTCTGTAGCTTCTTGAGGTCCAAAGCCTGTCACCAACAAGAGATACAGTAAATTGAGAATTACTTGAACACAGAATCTGATCAGGTCAACAGGAATTAGGCACGTTTTATTTTTCTATTAACATTTCAAGGAAGCAAATCCAGAGACAACCATCACCTTTTCGTCCAAGAAGGCCCTGATTTTAGTCTCAGTAACCTCATCGTCATCATCAGGTGTTGAATGGCCACATGGAGATACAAAGTTACTTCCCCTTGTATCTGAAGTTCCAGGGCTCCCAGCAGCATTGTTAAAAGCTGCGGATAAGTTGACCACACTAGGCAACTCTGGGCTGAGGTCAAATTTGCAAGGCCAGTCACTGCTCTGCTCGCAAATAGGATTTAAACTCTTCATTTTGGCAAAAGAAAAGAAAAACTGCAAGTTAATTTACAAACACATACAAATATAGTTTGACTGAAGTTCACATTTACAGCAAAACTACCTTACTGATATCACCAGACAGAGATGCAAAATTGAAACTTTCTTGCCCCTCATTTGGTTCGGTTACAGGATTAAAGCTCTTTATCGAGAAAAATGCAGGAAAGAACCAACTTGTTAGTTAACAAAGAAAATAGACTTGAGACATCTGATATAGTTTTTAAATAAGTATAATACCTTATAACAATCTCCCGAAATAGAGGAACATTTGAGCTTTGCCGATTCATCAAACTCAAATTCATCTTTATCATCAATCATACACATGTCATCGTCACAGCTGTTTACACCCCAAACAAATCCTTTTCCACGAGAATTCTCAGGATACATAATTGAGCATCTAACACTACCCATTTCACAAAGCTCTTTCAAACCCCTGCCGCTATTTATAGTCCCGAGATAAGTCCTGCAACAAGAAAAAATCACAGTCTTTCAGTATTGCTAATGGAATTTGATCAATTATTTTATTATAAAGCAAAAGAGTTTCAGTCGTTGTCAAATCTCTTACGATTTCATTTGGTCACTCTTAGGTGTTGATATTGGGCTTCTAGATTTATCCTGATCATGATAATCATAGAATTGTGGTTATACAAATGCTTAGATACATATATGATATAATGTTGAACTAAATAAAGTACTACTAACTCCACTCAAAGAGCTGGGTTCTGTTCTTTCCTCTTGGCACTCTCCAGTTACAAATGGATGCTGCACAAATACAGAGAAATTTTTATGTCATGAAAACAAAAGGTGCTACATGAAGCATAATTTTCAAAACAATTAAGCAACGAATTACTTGCAGAAGCTCCGCTGCAGAAGCTCGCAAATCCGGTTCCCTGTATATTTTCCAACATGAGATAAGCAAAAAATGCATGCTATAAAGTTTCAATGTATGAGCCATATCATGAATGTCTAGTTGACTGAGATTAGAACATATAAAATTTTACTTTTGTAAGCATCTCAAAAGAAAGTCCTTGGCTTCTGAAGAAAGATGCTCCGGAATCGGAGGATGAGACTTGGTTGTGCCAATGTGAAATAGAGCAGCAACCTGTCAGTTACCGTCTTCTTCTTTAGTCAAACATCAACATTTAAATCACCAGATAGAATAGATAAGGAAAAAAGTTATAAGTAACTCACCTCCTGATACTGCTGACTCCACGGGGGCTTTCCAGTGGCCATCTCAATCACAGTGCATCCAACACTCCATATGTCGGCTGAGCTGTCCCAGAGATGAAATGGAAGTGAATTTAAAGGGCAAGACCATATACTTATAGAACAACTATGTCATGGTTCACAATTTAAAACAATGTGTACTTTATATTTTGCAAGTACAAAGGAAATTTATTTTGCAAGACCATATACTTATATTTCTTGAATTCTCAGTAATATAATATGAAAACTTTTTGTCACCAAGTAATCTTTATATGGTTACAGTTAAGAAGATAAATAGATGACGAAATGAGAGAACAAAAGGTCAACTGGTTCTTTCTCTGAACGCATTAGGTTTAATATCCAGTATCCACTAACCAATTTTCCACATTCACCAAAATGGTGCAAATAAAATAACCAATAGTGTGCAGCCAAACCCATGTTTGATAATGAAAAGTTGGCAATACAGTTATTTTCTGTTTGCTGCTTTGGGAGAGAATCAAATACTGCAAATGTAACAAGTTATAGCATTCGATTTGCATCCAAGATAGTGGAAATGAAAAATAGTTCTTACAAGCTATGCCCGGTCTGGACTATAACTTCTGGAGCCATCCAGTAAGGAGTACCCTTCATAGACTTGGCACCAGTCATAGTAGCCTGTGACAGCCACTGGAAATCATCAAGTTCTGGCATTCAAACTATTAAAATTAACAACAATGTCCTTACAGCGATGTACTCACAAGCTCAACGACTTTCTTTGAGGCTCCAAAGTCTGCAAGCTTAATACGTCCCTTGTTATCTACTAGAATATTTGCCCCCTAGATGACATGGAAAGAGAGCAATGTGATGGGCACTAAGGTAGAATGTTGTTTGAATTTGTAAGTTTTTTGAAGTCAACAAAGCTACCTTAATGTCTCTGTGCATAATTCCATTTTTGTGAAGGTAAGTCAGTCCAAGTAGCAGTTGTTTCGTGTACATCCTTATAACCTATTAAGAAAATGATTAGCAAATATCATAGTAAATGCTACAAACAAATCCTACAATGTCATTATTGGATACTCACAGGCTCAGGGAATGATCCAAACTTCCCTAAAAGAGATGATATGGATCCACCTGGAACAAATTCCAATAAGATGTTCAACGAATCATCCTCTCTAGCAGTTCCCATGTATCTCTGATGCAATTGAAAGAATAATTACTTGTATCATTTCAACCAATGGTGCAGGTCTGAACATATAAGACAAAGCTACTCACAACTATATTTGGATGAGACAGATTCTTTAGCAGCTTCACTTCCTCCTCCAGCTCTTTTATATGAGCCTAATTTGGATTTAAACCGATAAACATTAAGCTTTAAAATTTTGTAAATTGTGGCTGAGATGAGCTTGTGAGCCCGATGGTAAAAGGAAGTAGCCCTTCAAACTAGAAATGTGAGGCAGTAAGCTCAAACATCCCATCACAAGCACAGCATTTGCCACTCACCCCATATCTATAAACATAGGAAACCCAATGCAACTGGGAGCAATATTAGACATTAATCAGTCACATGTTAACGGATTAAGATTACTAACCTGTGTCTTCTCCTTGGAGGCACTATTTACTGCAATAGAGACCTGAGGCCAAAATTTACTGTCAATATTAAATCGTAGGAAATTATTAAACCTGTACAACGACTTAAGAACAAAAATCAAACATAAACGAAACCCATTTCAAGGCTGATTTCCATAGCATCCAGCGCAAAATTTCGAATAAAAATATTGAAGCAGAATAAACTGAAACACAAGCATAAAATACAGACCTGCTTGATAGCCAAGAGCTCCCCCGAATCGAGATTCATCCCCATATAAACCCTCCCAAAGGCGCCCCAACCAATCAACTCGCCTTTCCTCCACCGAATCGGAACCGCGTCGTCCTTTTTAGCCGCCGCCGCTGCGGGCAGTGCAGGAGGCCTCGAAAACAGTCCGATTCGAGACTTTCTGATGCTGGATCCGATCTTATCGACCAGACCTCCAAGCACTCCATCGTTGTCTCCCGTCGTGCTTCCTCTGAAAACCAGGGATTTGCGGACCGATCCGAGTATTTCCTGCATA
>NQLW01000100.1:1289370-1309370 GCA_002312845.1 Kalanchoe fedtschenkoi
CTGCTTGTTGTTTCATGCAGTATTTGGCTTTGTTTATATTCTCTTTTAAAGCTTGCATCAATTGGGGTCTGTTTGTTAACAGCTGCAACCTTGGATGTCCCTTTAACGTAATCCAAAACTGAGAGTCGCGCGTTTCCATGAAGAGTTTAAAATGGGCTCATTTAAAGAGCGGCATGCCATGTAGTATTGTGGCATAATTATGTCCAAGGCAATAGGGTCGCCTAGTTATCTTGATTCTCTCCAACATAGCGTCAAAGATAGTCCTCTGGAACTCGTGATAGAAGTTTACGTGGTCTCGATTTTTCAATGAGATAGGATTTCAATTTGGGTGGAGGAGACATTGGCGATCCGACTACAACTGTCCAGGACGTTGCACTTTAGCAATCGTTACACCTACTCTAGAAGAGCTATTGATCTTGTAAAGCACGATCAACCTGATTATGAAGGTCCTTGTACCTGCAAGCAATCAAAGAACAAGCAAGAACAAGATGAATAAGCAAGTAAAATTCTAAATCTGAATGAAGATTAAATCTTAAATAGAATAAGAGTTGAGATTCTGAAGACAAGTAAACGGACGATCTAGTCGACACACACGAATACAGGAAAAAGAAGCAGCAACTAACTTTAAATAAAATCTAACTAAAATATCTAAATCTATCTATTTATAAGAAAGGAAGCTAGGGCTTCTCCTAAACTATTTAGAATTTATATCACTGATAAGATATGGACATGTATCGAAAGGCTTAGACCCAAAGTCCAAATCCTGTTATCACTCTAACTTAAGTCCAAATCCCAAATCTTGTTATTGGTTTGACTTAAGCCCAAATCCTAAATTTTGCACTCCAAGACCACAAATTTTGTTTTGTTGATTTCAGACAGCTCAAATGAAATTTTGACAAGTGGCTGGATCTATTTGAAAGAAGACTCTAAGTTTTTTCTTACTGCTAATGGGCCTTCACGAACATCAAGGATTGAAAGATATGAAGAATTGAAATTTGATGCATCCTGAAGAATTCTCGACGCGATGTCCTCATCATCCTCCCCTTCTCGCATTTGAGTCATCCTCATCTCAAACTCTTCCTCTAGTCCCAAGCAGTCTCTGAACCGGGAGTTGTATTTCTTTAGTCTCTTCCAGATAGGTCGTGTATGACGCACAATTTGGCAATGATACTCCTGAACTCATTTCATTTGATATTCCGGTGGTAGTCCTAGTGGTTTGTCCTCTAGAAAGATGATGGTGTAATCCTGCAAAAGGTTAGTGACAACAAAAGGCAAAGAAGAAGATATATCCTCAAGTAAAAATAAAAATTCTTCACAAACTGAAGCATTACAAATTGAATTGCTAGAATTGAGTTCATGCACATCAGATTTGGTAGCAAAGCAAGCACCTTTCAACTTGATCACATTTTTCTTCCAATGAAATAAATTAGTGTTTCTCTTTTTATCTTGATCTTGGTCTTTTACCACAATTTGATTTTGTTTTTTTTATACTCCAAAATTTATAAGGAAGGAAGTTATGACTTCTTCTAAACTAGTTAGGATTTCTATCACTGATAAGATTTAAACTTGTATTAAAACGCTCAAGCCCAAAGTCCAAATCCTGTTATCACTCTAGCTTAAACCCAAATCTTGTTATTACTTTGACTTAAGTCCAAAGCCCAAATTTTGTACTCAAACCCCATAAATTTTGTTTCGTTGATTCCGGACAACACAGATGAAATTTTGACACGTGGCTGGATCTATTTGAAAAAAGACTTTAAGATTTTTTCAACTACTAATGGGCCTTCACGAACATCCAGAATTGAAAGATATGAAAAATTGAAATTTGATGCAGCCTGAAAAATTCTTGATGACGATGTCCTCATCAACTCAGTTTACTATCCCTATCTGGCCGTCGATTTGGGGGTGGTATGCATTGCTTATAGCTAGAGCCATCCCTTGCAACTTAAATATCTCTCTCCAGAATTGACTCATGAAGATTGGATCACGATCTGAGACTATACTTGTCCAAATTCCATGAAGTTTACAAATATCTCGCACAAAAATATTGGCAACTTCTTCAACAGTAAACCCTGTGGCCAAGGTGGAGAGGTGCGCATATTTTGTCACCCTGTCGACAACTACCACAATGATGATCCTCCCCGCTGATTTTGGTAGGCGGGTTGTAAAATCCATCAAAAGTTTCTCTCACACATTGGTTGGCGTTGGCAGGGGTTGCAAGAGGCCTTGAGGTGATGCGCGCATTGCCTTGATGTGTTAGCATGTAACATACTTTCTGACATAGGTTTTTATATCCGTTCTCATTCCCCCAGTAGAAATTAGCAGTGATCCGTGCTAACGTCCGGATAACTCCCTTTTGCCCCCATAAGGAGTGTCGTGGTATTCATGCATAATGATCTCGGTTAAAACGGACTCCTTAGGTACAAATAGTTTGTTTCGGTAGACCAGAAGCCCATCTTTCACTCTCATAGTTCTCATACTTCCCTGGACAATTTTGAAAGTCTTCTCAAAGTTGCTTTGCAGCAACATTGTTCTTAAATATCCTCAAAGAGCACTGAGTATACCTAGCACAGGCCTAGTAACTGCTTGTACAGCTTGAAAGGAGGCTTCAGACTGTCTTGACAATGCGTCAGTTGGGTTGTTCTTCCTCCTAGGTCAGTAGACGACCACAAAATCAAACCCGAGTAACTTAACCACCCATCGGTATTATTCAGGTGTGTGTACTGCTTGCGTAAAGGGTGCTTTAAATGGCTAATGGTCGGTAACAGTGGTGAACTTTATCTCAAGTGAATATTGTCATCACTTGTGGACAACAGCCACCACCGCATATAGCTCCCTGTTGTAAGTAGAGCTTTCTTGAATGGTTGGGGGAAGCTGCTTCCTCAAGTAGACAATGGGTTGGCCACCTTGAAAAAAAACTATTCCTACACCAGTGCCTGAAGTATCTGTTTGCACTTCAAATGTCTTAGTGAAATATGGCAGCACTAGCGTTGGAGTCATTATCAAGGCTCTCTTCGAGGCTTTGGAAGGCTTATGTTGCTTCATTGCTCTAAGCGAAAGCATCCTTGCGTAAGAGGGGGTGGTTAACGGTAATGCCAAATGAGCATAGTTCCTGACAAATTTTCTATAATAGCCTGTCAGGCCCAAAAATCTACATAACTACTGAACATTAGCTCCAGTTGATCATTGCTGCAATTTTATCCGGCTCCACCTCAACACCCTTGATGAGATTATGTACCCCCAATATGATATTGATAATATTCCAACATCACACTTGCTAGGTTTAGCAAACAATGTATGAAACTTAAGAATTTGAAGTACCTCTCTCAAATGTTGTATATGCTTCTCCTAGGTTGTGCAATATATTCGCACGTCGTCGAAGAATACCAAAACGTGTCGCGTTATGATGAATCTGGATATGGTATATTCATTTCAGCTTTGAAATTGGATGGGGTATTAGTTAGTCCAAATGGCATGACCAAAAATTCATAATGACCATCACGTGTGCGGAATGCTATTTTCGTGGATGTTGGATGGATGCACACATAGCTGGTGGTAGCCCAACGATAAGTCCAGCTTTGAGAAGATAAAAGCCCCATGGAGTTTGTCAAGTAACTGTCCACAGTGGGAATCAGAAAGCGAGCTCTTATTATTGCTGTGTTTAATGCTCTGTAAACGACGTAAGAACATCAATTGTCGTCTTTTTTCTTGACAAGCAGCACATAAGAGGAAAAGGGACTCACATTGGGTGTGATGATGCCTTCCTCTAATATTTGCTTAATTAATTTCACTATCTCTACCTTCTAGAAGTGTGCATAGCGATAGAGTTTCACATTAATTAAGTTGTACCTGGTAGCAACGGAATTCGGTGGTCAGAGGATCTTGTGGGTGGTAGGCTGCGGGGTGAGAAGAAAACTGATTTATATTCCTACAGCAGTTACTCAAGTGCACCGGCTATCTCAAAGTTGAGCTCTGTGGGTAGGTATGGTAATTGGAATTCAGCTATGGCTTGATTGTCTTCTTCGTGAGAGGGTTTCGAATTCTAATTTACAGTCAACTGATAAAATGACATGATAAAATTGTTCATGTTTGCTCTCTCTAGTTGGGTGTATGTCGTTTGAGTGAGCTGAGTGCGGGCTGAATTCTGCAACCACTGAAGGACTACTTGGGCTTCATCCCTCTCAAAGCTAAGCCTAATATTCTTAATATCAAATAGAGCCAGTCCAACTTCTACTAACCACTGTATTCTGAGAACAATATATGTGCCTAAATCAGTAATAGTGAAGGTCGACCATGAAGCTTTGGCCATGGATGTTCCTTCACACTGGAGTTTGTCATCGTTTCTAATGGTCACATTGAGATGTTGTGAGGGTTCCACGATTAACCATATGTATTTTGCTACCCGATTCTGCAAAAAATTATGGTTGAGCCACTGTCAATTAGCGCTAAAACGGACCATATCGTGATAGTTGGTTGGGTAAATGATGGAAATCCAGTAGCTTATTTGAAAAAAAAAAGCAAGTAACATATTTATCCCACATTGAATAAAAACAAGACTGCTTGAGAGATTTTCCCCATAAATAAAATAAAAAACTTTGTCAAAGATTATCAGTTGCCAGTTTTTAGTGAATTGATAATTTTCTCTCTCATTATTTTAAATTTTTATGAGCATTTTTTTAAGACATGCTCTTTTAAAATTTTTAATAATTGTTAACTTAAGGTATTTAAATTGAGTCGAGCACGAGTAAATATTTAAAAAAATTTAGTTAAGTTCGAGCTTTTTTCGAGCCGATGTCGAGCTTTTCTCGAGCCGAGCTCGAGTATTAACAAAATAATTGAACCGAGTTTGAACAAAAAAATTTAAAGTGTAATGAGCTTAAGCCGAGCTTGAGTTTACTTAAGAGATTCAATCCGAGTTCTATCAGATTGGTACTTGACTCGTCTGCAACCCTGGATATAAAAATATTTTCGTGCTACAATCAAATTTGAAAGCTCTAAATTATATTCCTTTGCTTGGCATTGGACGAAATTCGACTGGTTGATATCTTCATGGAGGCTAATAATGTGTTTGGTTTTGTGAAAATAAGAAGAAAAGTAAAATGGAAGGGATGTGATTCCCCATGGAATTCATCTCATTGTCCTTTGTTTAGTTATGGGTGAAAAATTTATGGAAAAGTGCAAAAACAATTGTTTTGATAAATTTTTTTATCTCATATTCCATCTAATTTCCTCTTTTTGAACTTTCTCCAAACCAAACAAGGGATTCATTCTCATTTTCTCTCAAATTTTCCCTAAACCAAACACAACCTAATGGAGTTGCTGATCATATAATAGTGAATGCTCAAGATATTAGATCTCATGTCCCCTCACGGTCATCTTGGTTCTATACGTCAGTGTGACTAGCTTTGCCCTTGGTGTCCGTCTCTTTTATAGATCTTCATAACTTACATGTATCTTTATCTCTCATGGACTATTCTTTGCATGACTTCATACCTTTTTCCACTCAGTTTGGGCTATTCAACCCCCTAAAAATTATTATTATTAAAATATGATGAATTATAAATGTTTCAAGTCACAACCTTAACTACCAATTTCAGCAGCAGCTGACTTAAGTTGAAATTGATAAGATTAAAATGGTAATATGGAAAGATAGAAATTGATAAGTTGAAATTGGAAAAGATATAAGTCGCAACCTTGAAATTGTTAAGCAACTGCAACATCAACACTCCAATTTCAGCAGCTGCTAACTTAATGTGCTCTTTTCCATATTTCAGCACCAATAGCAACACCACTCCGACCTTAGTGGTCACAACCATTTCTACTCTTTTAACACAGCTTCATGAATACTTTAAGTCTTGATTGAATAGGACATTCAGAGCCACCTCTGTAACTTTCTTCATCGTCGTTGATGCTCTTCTTTCTTCTTTTGTTTCATCCTTTTCAATTCCAAACAAACTTGGTAGATGCCCCTAGGGCTTTCTCTGACCATCTCAAATGAACGAAACATGAATTCAGATGAGCACTGACATCCCAGCTAGCAGGCTTGTATCGACGGCCTCAGTGAGTCCACAAATCAATTCACACTCCCTCAGCTCTTCACGGAATCGATGTGCAACTCACAAAAATTCACCTGCAGTAGTCTAAACATCATCTCCAACATATTAACCCTAATTCGCTCACACATTCTAAATCTAAAAAATTTCAAAATTAGGTGATTCAAACCAGAAGGGGTAGAGGGGGAATCGAAGAGTGGCTGAGGATGAGGGGAGAAGGATGGTGACGCATTAGAGAAGGTGATGAAGAATGGAGGAGATCTATTGGGGAGGGGCTGGAATGAGAAATGAATTTTAGGTGGAGCAGTGGATTTTTACGAAAAGGGCGGATTTGAGTTTGATGGTGATTTTGTAAGGGGAAAATGAAATTTGATTTTTCTCTTTTTTTTTAATTATGAAACACACCCATATTAATTTCTTTATTTAATACATAAAATAATATTTTAGTAATAAAATAAAATAAATTATATATAATCTATAGTATACATATTTTTAAAAAATATAAATTAAAAAGTAATAATAAATTTAACAAAATTTTAACAAAAATATTAAATTATACTGTTTTGCGTAATTTGATATTAAATTATGGATTTAAGATTTTTTAAGACTTGGAAGTTTGGTGCTTTATGAGATTTATGAGTTACAGAAGTTTGACTTCCAAAACCCAAAGGGATTACGGGCATTTAACCCAACAAGTCCTCTCTCAACCCAAATCCCTCAAAACTTCACTAACATTAGAGAATGAGACATGCTTCTGAGTCTTCTTCACCATAGTATCTTGCTTATTCATTCACTGCTTCTTCATCTAAACAATAAATATTGTTTTCATTCTTCCTCCCTTGAAGAATAAAATCATTCCTTCTTCCTTTGATTACCATGAAAGTGTTCCCTTTTCCAATGAATGTGTACCCTCGCGATACCATCACACTTAAAGAAAGTACATGTTTTGCGACATTTGGTACATATCACCTGTTAAGGGCCTTCTTCACTACACTACTACAAATCTTATAATGAACAATTCCAATTCCAACTCCATGAACTTTCATTCTCTTATTGTTCCCAACAATGATATAGACAAATTCTCCATCAGTTTGGGAAGTATCAAATAATGGTTTATCTTTACATATGTGCATCGAAGCAGCAAAATCCATTACCCACTTCAATTTATTCTTTAACATATTAGAAAAGGTTTTACTAATAGTCATCAAACACTCTTAATCACGCACAAAATTTGAGCCACCATCATCATGTGCCTTATTTCTTACTTTCAATTGCTTTAAGCTCTTCAAATCTTCTATGAAACTAGGACATATGTTTTGGATGTGGTCTTTATTACCACAATAGTAGCACTCTATATTGTTCATATTTCTATACGTCGGTTGAGATTTAGGCATTCCTCATGGGCCAACCCGCTAATCAATTGTCCTACTCCTTTCAAAACTCTCAATAGCCAGCGCATCATAAAAGCTTTGTGATCTATGATCTTTTTCCATTCTGTCATTCTCACGCAGAGCTTTCAATTCTTCTTCAAGTGTGAGAGATGTCTTCCCAGCTATCAGTACCTAATTGAAATACTTATACGAACTTGGCAAAGATAATAACAAAATAGCTGCTTGATCTTCATCTTTAACTGGATCATCAACGTTGGATAAATGGCATACTAGCTAGTTGAAAGAGCTAAGATGATCATGAAGATTAACTCCATCTTCCATCTTCAAAGAATATAACTCAATACTCAAATTGATCGATTAGTAAAAGACTTTGAAACATAGATGCTTGCCGATTTATCCTAAATTTCTGTAGGTGTTTTCATTTTAATCACATGATATTTCACATGTGAAGCAATCCCTAACCTGATTGTACTCACAACTCTCTTTTGAATAGACTTCCAAGTAGCGCCTCTCATCCCCTCCTGTTTCTCCTTCTCCAAGGCTTCATAGTGTTCTTGCTGAATTATTAAATTACACAGTAAAATTTCATTTCATCAAATCTGTGTTCTCACCATACTTTGCAACATTAATCTTTAAAGTTCGTAAATTCATCATAATTCTTAGAATACACAGTTTGTTTTCTTTCACTAGATCAGACATTAACAATATATAAATCCGATCTCCACCATTCATATTCAAAATTAGGATGTTACCAATCTAATTACAAAAAATCAGCTTAATTAGACCATGTTTGGGCCTCTGATCGTCGAGTTGTTCTCGACTACGCAATGCTGACTTTTACAAAAAATTTCAACAAGTTACTCCTTCAAAAGCTTTTTTGTGTGGCAATGGTCTTCTCCTTTTAACTCGCTCTGATACCACTTTTTAGGATCATTCGAACAATATAACATGCGTAATAAACGACACACACAAAAGAGAAGAAAAAACACAACGATTTATGTGGAAAAATCTACGCTAAAAAATCACACTTCCTCTCTTGTACCTACCAAAACTCACTCACACCAAACTCTAGAGGCCAACCCTATATATATAATAAACAATAATCCTAAACCACCTAGAATTACTATCCCTAATATGATTATAATTAGTAGATTCTCAACAACTTAATAAAAATATACAACTTTATTTATTTCTAAAATACTAATTCTTATTTTATTAGACTTATAAAACTGAAAGAGTTTAGGGGCGTTTAACCCAACAAGGGTTATGTGATTAAGAAAGTCAACGGATTCAGGGGGTTAAATAGTTGTTGTATTAGGGTTAAGAGTATAATGGGTCAAAAGGTTAGTGTATAGTTTTAAGATTTGGGGTTTGTGATTTTGGCTAAAAATAATAATTCTCTAGGCAACACTAATTAAGCATTGCATTAGATTGCAATAGGTCATTAGGGATTATAGTTCTAATGAGATTGCGTTTAGGTTTTATGATTTAAGGTATCTAAGGTTAGGAAGAAGGGTGGTAGAGGGATTTAAGGTTTCAAAAGGTACAGGGTTTCACACGGTTGGTGGTGTAAGGATTATTGTGTTATGAGTTTCAAAGGGTTTGGGATTGAAGAAAAAGGTAAGTCTCGAGACAACGCTTGATAAGTAGTGTTTTAGCTAGCAACATGGCACAAAGTGCAACACCCAATTTAACGTTTCAAAAAATGGAGAGAAAAAACAACACATTTCAGACATTTCAACTTAAAGGCAATTTTTTTTGCATTGTTGCACCTCCATGTTGCATTTGCACACCTAAAGTAACATATTTTCATGCATTCCAAAATTTACACTTCTATTCACACTTTTCTTATAATGTTAGAAACTAATACTTTTGATAATCATCAAAATTAGTAAAGATCCAAGGTATACTTCAAATATTAATGTTGAGAATATGTATACATTAGTGTGTGTACCCGTCTTAAAGCTCCTTTTGCAATCATTCTACAATGAAGAGACCGGCCTAATCGATTATATTGAGTGTAAATTGTAGCTCATATGAGTTTCTTGTAATAGATTTTAGTAAATCTATTAAAAATAAGCTAAGATAATGTCATATCTTTTCAGGAACGAAAGATTTATGAGGAGGAAAAGTTGGAGGATAGATTCGGAAGACTAAGATACATGATCTCAACCCTTTTCTCAAGCCTATCAAGGCTTGCTCATATGTCAAGACTCTAACCTCATATGTCAGCAAGTTTAGACATATATTGAATTATCATTTATATGTTCACTTAACAATATTATTCATGTGTGTTGTACAATTTGTCTATTTGTGTAGCTATTTCCTTTCATCTAAATGCATGATGTCAATACGTTGAATTACCTCATTACTCCTTTTCTTGATCAGGAAGTTGCTATTTTTTTCTATTTTCTAAATCAGAAAGAATTCAGATTTGTTATTTTAGACGATGTGAGACTATTTGATATTTGCTAAACATTATCAATTTCAACGTACATCCCACAATACTAATGAGAGTGTCTTAGCAAATAATTCAATGGTTGCACAGTAGTAAATATATAACAGAGATATGCAAACTCGCACTCCAAATTTAGGCTATGATTTTTGTACCTCAAAATGAATTTTTTTGGTGTTGCCACTGATCACACATACGCTCACAACTCTTATATGGATATTAAGAAAACCTTTTAGTTAGTTTTAAAGCTATTTGTGGTGTTTATTATATGAAAGATTATGTATTTATAGCGTTGTTTGCATCTCTTTGATTAGATGTCGTGAGTTGGTTCTTGAGTGAGTTCATATTCAACACATTTTAGAGGATCAAATATTCCAATAAACAGAATGCATTACCAGAATTAAAATGTTTTATGGAGTAGGATTTTCGGAATGGATATGGTCCGAAAATTTATTTCGGATTTCAATCGGACAGTGAGAGGATTTGCACCAGGTATAATGTGTGAAAAACCATAACCTTAAATGAAACGGACCTTTTCGGACCTATTTCCAACTATTGGTGGTACATATTTTCAGATCGGTAGGGGAGTTCGTGCGGATGTCAGTTTGAGGGACTTTTCGGAGCGGTTGTGGATTTTCGTAAAATATTTTTTGTACTATCTTCTCACTGTTTTCGGATTAAATCTCTCATTTTCTTTTACATTAAAAATATATTTATATTTTCATATTGTTTTCCATATATTTTCAAAATTTATAATATTTTTACTCAGATTTGTTTTTGAATAAATAATGTTCCTCAAAATTAATCCCAACACGGTCCATAAGTAGTCCGAAATTTTTCGGATTACAATGTGGACACTTTTCGTGCTTAATTTTGTAATCCGAAAAAATATTCTTTTCGGAACTCTTTCGGACCTGTTACGACAATTATTTGATCTACAAGAGAAAAAATTTGAATGATAGTTGAGGGTCACTTCTTAAGAAGTTTTTGCCATGCATTCATCTGAACTCAAATCCAACGTAAGATTGTCTAACATATTGATTGTTGGCCATTGACCATTTTCTATGGATTTTGCCTTTTGTATAATACATGGTTCTGATATTTTGAATCTTTTGTTGATAAAATTTAAGAGTTTGAAAAAGAAAGATTATTAGTAATTGAATATTACTTTTTATTAGTAATTTTTCCTGCATCCCCTATTCAATTGAATATTACATTAAACAAATAAATCAAGAAAAATTAACACTAATTTATCACATCTTTAATAAATTGATATTTAATATATATTTTTTAAATTCCATATAAAAATGACGGTTAAAAGTATGGAACAGCAATCGCTCTCCGAATTCATTGCGTTGGTAATGTGGTATATAGATTATTGTACTTTTCCTACGTGGGCATAGCTGTTTTTGTGTAGACATGAAGTCAATACCAAGCGACATACACTCTCATTGGATATACTAAAGAATAATATCTGTCAAGCAAATCATGGTAAGGTACATGTATTGTCGATGAACAAGACAAGCTTGTTTATCATGTACACGTATATCGACAAGCTCTCTAGCATAAGTACAACCATACATTTCCGGCCATAAAACAAACATATCTTCATGTCGTAGGATGGAAACCCTTTTTTCAAATCCAGTTATAGGGCAAGGCAAAACAAATCAGGCATCTTCAAATAGTGTGATGATATATGGAGCTTGACATTCCTATATCTAGCTTGGGTTCATCTCAGCATTATTTACTGCCCTTTTGTGTAACTGTGCCATTAGCTGGTCGATGAGGATTTTCTGGGTTGGTATCAGCCGGTAGGTGCGTGCTGTAAGTTATGGCGGTGTCGTATGAGCGGAGCCGTCTTTGTTTGTTTTTCTTTCTCCAGTTTGTTGATTTGGGGATGAAGACGCCTGTTCCTCGGCTTTCTACTGTTTTCCATGCAGACTGCTGGCAGGGAAATAATGGCGGCCGCCTGGCATTTGATTGCATTGTGGTCGAAAAGGCCTTATTCATGCAAAAGGACAAATTGCCAAGCAATGCAAACATGCTTACTTTCTAGTCTCATAAAAGTTTGTGCATCACTAATTAATAACTTGCTGTGGTGTGGAGTTTCGAAATTGCTGTATATAATAAATTTGTACGATGAGTGAGTATAAAACCTTTACCTGAAAAGCAAGAGAGTGATGATGGAATGAAAGTGGAGGGCCTTGGTCATCATCATTGACCAGCAGGGAAATCTGTCTGCTTAAATCTGCAAAAAACAAGTCATCATCCATATCCAAGGCTACTGCCATCTCTTCTTAATTCGTATAGATACTACGAGTCAGCTGCGATTTGTGGTGAAGCAGTATGTGAATATAAGAGTAGAGAGTGTTATAGGGTATGGGGATGGAGGTCAAGGTAACAATAACATGTGAGGTAGTGGGGTCGAAGATGCTACATAGCTCATCTAGATAGATAGTCACTCTGCGCGAGAGACTCGACAGCCCCACATATATAGCACAAGGATCATGCTATGCAACTGTCTCTGAGCTAGCTGTTTGTGTTGTTATTATGACTTTATCCGGTTGCAGATGAGAGGCGCAGCCAGGAAGGAGGAAAGCAGCACCAGCCAACAATAACCAATAGTCCTAAATTTCACAGGATAGACTATTTTGTCCAATTATGCCCTACTCATCTATGGCTGCAAATAATGGAACTCATACTACATCATTTCTCATCCACTCAAATATATAATGCACAGTAAGAGATGTGGATCTCTGCACTGCAAGTGACATGCTTGTTGATGAGGTTACAAGCAGCTGGTTTTACAGTCATTAGCTATAGTCCACCATTCATTGCGGAAACCAGTTGATCAACTCACAACTGACCCTACTCCATGTTCATCATCCCAAACTCCCCACGCCAAGAAGCTGAACTAAAATCTAATCCCTTCCCCCCTAATTAACGTGCAGACTGCCACCCAAGTCCCAATAGGGCATCCCAGCCTTACTGCATCATTGTGAGGAAGCGATTACAATATCAATCAGAGATGTGATAGTATAATTAACGTTACCAGGTTAATTAGGCATAGGACTTTCTCTGGTGCTGGTACTGTTTGTGGTTTTTTCATCTGATTCCCCTAGGGTTTTATTTTTTGATTCACTTTGACTTATAAACACACATATTTTCCATTAAAAAATTGCTACATCAATCAACTCACCAGCCCAATACAAAAAAAAGCTTCATATTCTCTTATTTCTGACTTCACGAGCTCATATATGGAAATGGAACGGATTTTATAAGTTCTCTCTCCACCAATATATGTGTGCGGTTATTAAATTTTGAGCGCAAATCATTCAGAATATATCATCAAAAAATTTAAAACTACATTTTGATACAAAATAATTGTATTCAGTAAGCAAATATTTTATGTCGCATAATGAGATAAGTCTTCTCCGAGAAAAATAAAACCTATCTCAAAGTCAAAACGAAAGATTTAAAGTTAGAGCAGCAAACTAGTACGGTTGGGATGAGAATTGCAAAGTTTAAGTTCGGTTCGTTAAAAATTTTCTGAGTTCGAGCCGAATTTAACGAACTTTTGTGAAATATATTCAAGATCGGCTCATTTAACTTTAATAAATTCGACCCGAGCATTTGGATTGATTTAATATGACACTACTGTAAATTATATTTATAACGGCGCTTGCATACTACGACGCTTTGACTTTACACGGTGTTTGTCAGTATCAAGCGCCATTCATAAAGTCAACATGGCATTTTTAGGTACCAAACGGTGCATATATAATAAACGCGATTAAATGTTTACATATTGGATGACACTTTTGGACTACAAGCACCGCAGTTTTGATATTCCTTAACTGATGGCGCTTACACTTAATAAACGCCATTAAAAATATAAACTTTAGACGATGCTGATGAAGTGTAAGCGTCTAATCACTACTAGAAATAAAAAGATTACTTTACGGAGCTTTCAACATTAGACGATACTTTTTAGAAAAAAAAGCAATGTCTTAAGTGACGCTTAATCATATCACAACGATTATTTTCTAAAAGCGCCGTGTTACATAATATGTAAGAAACAACATCGTTTAACTGGGACAAACACATTCATTTTAAGTATATAAGCATGGTCTGTTGTGAACACAATAGATGTCGCTTCTACATTTTAAGCACCGCTAAATATTAAGATATTCAATGACACTTTCGATTTTAAAAGCGTTGTGTCTTGAGAAACTTATACGACGTTTTTTAGGCGCAAGCACCATGTAATGTTAAATTATAATTAAATGATTTTGAAACCACATAGTCAGTAATGATAAACTTCTAAATTATCTCTATGAATATATCACTTTCTTAGTCTCTTCAGATCTACTGAAAAGAAAATTTTCATCACCACATGTGATGTTGTTTGAGTTATCTTGGGGGATAAACATTTTCCTCAGATAATTTCGAACAACATCATTTGTGTTGACAAAATTTGCTAATTTTGTAGCAGGAGATGTCAAGGTGGACGAAACTGATTCCTACTAATTAATGCAAATCACTTTAGTCCATCCAAAACCTCACCGGAATAATATTTTGTCACCCATGTGATGTTGGCCGAATAGAGCGCCGTCTTAAGAGTTATGATGCTTCAGTCAGCACTCTAGACGACGCTTTGTTACCAAAAGCGTCATCTGTAGAGATAACTCTTAAGACCACGCTTATGGAAATAAAGTGACGATATGTAATTTACACCATTATATAGATTTTGACTTTTACCACGCTTTCATTTATTACGCTCTTACATTTTACTACGCTTACTGTGAAAAGCATGGTATATAATATGAGAAAGTGTGGTACTAGGTTCCTATTGAAACGGTGGCCGTTTTGGATATCTTTTTACCATGCTTCTTGGAGAAAAGAGTGGTAATTGGTTCTCACTGAAACGTCATCCATTTTGGCCAAACCTATTACCGCGCTTTTTGGAGAAAAGTGTGGTAATAGGATCCACTACTACAGATTTTTGTTTTTATCGCTTTTCAATTTACCAAGTATTTACCATGCTTTTTAGGATAAAATGTGATAATTTATGAACACAAAGCGTGGTAATTGATACTTGAATCTATTATCACCCTTAATATATCCAGCATGGTAATAAATGTTACACAAATTCCTTGAAAATGATTGTTTATTTGATGCTTTAATCCACCATGCTTTATAGGATGAAGCGTGGTGATTGGTGGTCCTCTATTATTCCCTATTACCATGCTTCATAATTAGAAGTGTGGTAACAGATGATTTATTTATTGATTTAAGAGCCAATTACCACGCTCCACATTAAGAAGGTGGTTCCCTATATTTTTTTTGGAAAACGCATATTGTATTCTAAAAATAGCAAACTAGGTACAAACTATTCACAAAGAAAATTGAAAGGTTGGGAGGGGACTCCCTAAGCCATTAAGCCTAAAGACAACAGAACACTGAGCTAATAACAAACATGCTAGTTACTAGAAGCTAAAACCAAAGGGTGAGCCAAAAGGCAGATGAGAGCTTGGAGAGCCTACAACGAATTATTGGCATGGATGGTAGCAATTATCTTCCATGTTCTAATTATTGGCATTATTATTGTTTTTTCTAATAGGGTATTTTATTAATAAAGGGTCTAAAGAATCTAATGGCGAAATGCCTACAAGGGATGACACAAAGCTTAAAGATGGGGAGGGTGTAAGGCCTAATGAGCTTGACTCGAGGGGCCTAAACTAATTGAGTGATGTCAATGGCACTTGAGGTCTATGAGCTGTAAGAGCTCGAGAGCCATCAGCCTACTAGCCGGGGCCTTATAGATGTCGGGGTCGAGGAGGGTGTCTTGTTGGACTTTGAAGGACCTGGCTCAGAGCCAGGCCTGCGCGCAGGACGCTAGCTCAAGGGAGGTTGCTCGAGTTGGTGCTTGGGAGCCTAGGTGACAGGGCCTTTGGGACCTTCAACTTCTTAAGGATCTGGCTAGGCCTAGCATAGAGTTGGGGGGCCTAGGGACTCAAGAAAACCTGGTTAATTAGACCTAGGGACTTAGAGACCTGTTATGAAGACAGATGCAAGATGTGATGACCCAAGCGGGTTCGGAGCCTAGACTCTTTGGACGGGACGCTCGGGGTGGCAGAGAACTGTGTCGGGGAAGACAGAAGAAGGAGGGTACCTCTATGAAGGGTTGTGGTTATCTCTGAAGCGATAACCGACCATGAAGAGGGGTGGCTCAAATGCCTCGCAAAAAGATTCACTGGCTTGGGTAACTAGATCAGCTGCTATGGCTACTAGGAGAACCCATTCACCCACAAACCAGATCGATGGGGTCGCATATGAATTAGACAAAGCTCCGGGGCCGCGACGGAGGAGAGCCATCAGTTCAAGCTTCTAGATCTGATACTCAAATCTGCTGTGGATGCTTCGAGTGAGGTGGATATGATCAATCAAACTAAAAACCTTAAAGGTCGATGATCGATCAGTGGAAATCTGCTTGATAGCTGAGCCATGAAGTGACCAGGTTGAGATGGGTCACACAGCTAGTAGAGATATGGCCACAACTACAAGATGATGAGGATGAAGAGAGAAAGGTGAGAAACGAGGGAGGGGCTGTGTCTAAACAGCTGGGATTGGGATGGAAGGATCCTCGGTGGTGCGAGGGAGGAGCCTTCTGGCTCCCCCTGTCCACCCAGAGGATTTGGGATTTTAGATATAAGATTGTTTTTCTCAAATTATTCTTGAGAAAGACTAATACATAGAAAGGCAAGTGCATACCAAAAAAGCTAAATAAAGTTGAGACTAATGAATTTGGCTATGCCATGATTATTTATTGTATATAAGTCATGTGAATTGAGTTGCAAGTTTTGGTGGTGGATAACTTCCAAAGTAAGGAATCATTAAAACTTAACTATACATGATGTTCACTTACTTTTGTTTTGCAAGATCAAGAGTTAGTGTGAAGTATTTGATGAGATCAAACTATTCAGTCTATTTTAAACTTAACTCACCTGATTCTTGATCGTTTGAGTGTCAAATTTAATGGTTTCAGCTAGTTTCCATATTTTAGAGCAATTTTAGGTCTTAATGCGAAAACGTACTAACAAGAGAGAGTTTGTAGATCAAAAGACTCACAAAATCAGATCAAAGGATAAAAATCAATATCTGGCCGAGCATAGATCCGCGCCTTGAGGACTACAACTACGCACGAAGACGTGGTAAGGAGTAGACACATGTCACCAATTAAGAAAGAATCTAAGAATTTGACTCAACAACCGGGTGCAGTGGATCATTAATCGCGCATGATGCGGTATTTTTTCCTAAAAGTGGATCAGTAGAAGTTAATTAGAAACTTTTACGAGCCATAACTTTCACATTGAATGTCCGATTTTGATTATTCAAATGGATATGATGAACAAGGATCTACACTTTTCTTATAGGAGTTGAAGTCTAATTCTTGAAGAATTTCTTCCAATAGATCCAATAAAATTGGTGTGTAGTAGACTTTCCTAAATGGATTCAAATTTGTGTTTCCAATTTCTATCAGCTACAAGCCCGATCTTCCAAAGGATTCTTAATAGATTTACATCAGATGTATTTGGCAACACAAACAAGAACTTTCCAAAGAGAGGAGTTCTAACGCTTCTATGATTGGTGTGAAGAATCAATATCTATATGAAGAGGTCATCGCCCCCTCTTCCAAGTGTGTAGTGCAATATAACACCAACAGAGTCTCAGTATGAAATTCTCTCAAGGTTTTGAATCAAATTTTCTAGTGGAGGAAAGCAAAGGAAGTCACTGGAGGAAGAAGCAAATTGGATTTGCCATCAACTATGGCGCTATTGGCCACTAACCACTCGCTTGCCGGCCGCTCGGGCTCCGCGTTTCAAGTTCGTTATCCTGACCGTCTCCTCTGCTCAACCGGGAGCCTAGCCCATTCTTCTATCTTATCTACTGCCTTGCTCCTCGGCTCTCTAATGCTCCAGCCTCTCACTGTAATAGCTTGCTTCTCGAGTGGCTCGCACCCTGGGTGGTGCGGCTGAGCCAGAGAGGGCCCAGCAGTCGGCTTATGTTTCCGGGCGCACGCGTAAAGGCATGATTTGTTCCACAAATATTTTTTTTACATGGTCATTCATGGCTAAATTTTCTTTTGTAGATTATGTGTAATAACTTATGAATTGATGTTATGAGATTATCGTTCTTGATGAAGTTCATGTTTTGCATCTTGTGTTTATTGAGCTTACCCTTTATGAATGTTGCTTAATAGCATAGTCTGATAAACCATATTTCCTTACAATTATATTATCGTTGATACAATGTGAAGGATAGCATCAAAACCAATTAGTAAAAATAAACATATGACGTGTGTATTTATGTGGTATACATACTCTAGATATGATAGTGCCAGATTATCTAGACTGAACTCTCTATCATTGTTCGTTTTGGCATATATAATTCATATCATTGGTTAAAAAGTATGATGAAAATGGGGTAGGGGTAATTGTTTACTGTTTGTCATAGTATTCAAGTGTGTGAAGTTGTATATTTTGCTAAATTTGATTCACTATATGAATTTATCTCTATAATGAATGATAAAAATAATCACAAGTTAGCCGCATGAATTAAGCATCTATCTAGTGATTCTCTTCCTTTCTTTAAAGTGGGCCAGGTTCCACCTCAATTCTACAAATCCCCCTATTATGTATTTTTCTTTTTCTTTCTGTTAGTCACCAACTATGCAGGTTTCTTATCATTGTGGATTCGATCGTGACTTGTTGTTGCTAATAAGGCTATATCTTTATTAGCATAAAATTGTCAACAATTATCTTACCAAAGAGAATCCTGCTGATATGATGACAAAGATTGTGCCAGCTGTCAAGTTTGAACATTGTTTAAACTTGATAAGAGTTGTGCACAACTTGTAAGCTAGCACATGAAGACACCATCAAAAGATTGAATCGGAGAGAAAGTTTGAAGTTTTGGATGTGGGATTTCGCCAAGGTGGAGATTGTAGGATGTGGCTCAATCCCACATTGCCTATTATGGGGTAATATGGTTTCTCCCAAACCATATATAAGAAGCTCCCACCTCCTCCTTCTAAATACACTAATCCTAAGCTACTATCTTCTAGCAAGCTAAAGGATACTCTTTCCCCCTCTGTAATATTTCTTGAGTGAAATATAAATTTTGTGTTGGTGTCCGAGGACGTAGGCCCCAGTGGCTGAACCTCGTTAAATTTGGTGTTCTTGCTTTTATTATTGTTTTAGTAGCTTTCCTTTTGGTAGTATAATTTTAGTGGTTATTGTGCTATTAATTGCATAGGAATATCCTGCCTAGGAATACCTGGGGATATTCTGAAGGGTGGTTCTGTCTAGGAGATTGGATATTCTGAAGTAGACCATTGTGTCTCCCCAATCTTTCCTGGGAACTATTCGTTGCAATTAGTTGTTCAATAATTTACTTGTTATATTACACGCTTCCGCATAACAATTTTCTGTCAGCACATAACAAGAAATCTTGTGCATTGAAATGAAATTTTTAACTTCTTATTGTTTAGCTTTACTATTTGACCCCATAATATCCGAAAAACTTAAATTCATGGATGAACAAGGTTAGAGGCTACCATTCTGGTAGGTGACAGTGAATTATCATTTCCTTTTTCATGACTCCTGGTGTGTGGTCTTTCTCTATTAGAGTCCTTTTCCAATAACTCTTTCTGAGTCTCTTCAAAGATTACTTTATCCAATTACTTCCTGGTTGCTTTGTTCATTTTTTTTGTCTGATTTTTTATTGGCTTTCCTCATGAGACTTATCCTTTGTGTATCTGGCGAGGCTTGTGAGCAATTCTTACTTTCTATAGATTGCTTCGGTGATCGCTTAGTGGCTGAAACTTTATCTACCTATTCATTACTCACTCCATATGTAATCCGAGTCTCATGAGCCTCTACCTCTTGTACTGTTATATTTAATACTTAAACTAATTTGAAAGAGAGTCGGCAAGGGCCTTTGGTTTCCAACTTTGCCTTTTCACCTGCGTGACTTTTGGTACTGGTTGAGAATTTTTGGGACAAGTCTTGTCTCCAAGGTCGAATCTCAAGCACTGTT
>NQLW01001001.1:10239-27087 GCA_002312845.1 Kalanchoe fedtschenkoi
GGTTAGTTGGTTATATTAGTAATTAATTTACATTCAAAACTCAATCACATTAAATTGGTACACAAATAGAGATGTTTTTCCTGTGCAAAATGTGCTGCAGGCGGTGCAGCGGTAGAAGACGTAGGCACTCAAGGCAGTGGAGGTTGGGGCAAAGGTGGTGGACGGGGCAAAGGTGGAGGTAAAGGAGGATGGGGGAAAGGTGGTGGAAAAGGAGGATGGGGAGGAGGAGGAGGAAAGCAAGCCGAGGAAAATGAAGCTGAGCCATGAAGAGAGGAAAGAAGCTGGAGAGCAGCCATAATATAGTTAAGAGGTGTCTATGGTATAGTAAGATGTAATATCCGAATAAAGAGCTCTCCATGGAAATAGCCACGGAAAGAGCAAGAGAATACATATGTATAAGCCCTGCCAGACCAAACTAAGCAGGGCTCAGAATGTGTAGTGCATCAGATGGTGCGAAAGACGTTAATTGTCTGGTTGCCTCAATAATGTATGCTTAGCTTTAAGTTGCTTTACGTGTGACCTTTAGTCAGCTTTCTGTTCACTAACGTGGTATGTCGAACAATCCGTAATTAAGTTCATGTGGGATGTTTGATCTCTAATGTGGTACGTCAAGTCTGGAAAATCAGTCATAGCTAACAGTAATCCTTAGTGTCGGATGTTCGCAATCTCACGCAGATGAGTGTTGGATCACTAATGTTCAGGCCTCCGCCTCTAATAGTGGTAGTGGACTTGAGAGTTTAGATCTCCCTAAATATGCTTCCAGTACCGAAATCCTCAATTGCACCTTACTTTGTAGAAACAATACAAAAAATCAAAACTATTACTACCTTGAGGCCAACTGTCCATAAATTCGATAAGTACCATGAAGTGATTAAGGCTTTCTTCTTCAATGGGAAAATGTGCCTAAGGTATTGAACTCAACATTGTTAGTTCTTACTTTCATGACTAAAGACATCCTCTATTCTTAATGATTTCAAACCTATTTCCTAATGTCATGCTATCTATAAGGTGATCACTAAATTTCTAGCTACTAAGATGCACTCTTATGTGAAAAAGTTAGTGGGTCATGAGTAGACAGCTTTCATCCTGAACCGGAATTCTATTCATAACATTCTTCTATAGCAATCTTTGATATTGGGTTATTCTGAAAGAACATCATTCCTAGATGCTGCCTCAAAATTGATATTCAGAAGAACTTTAATTCTATTGGTTGGGACTTCGTTCTTTAGTTGCTGGAGTAGTATAGGTTTCCTCCTAACTTCATCAAATTGATGACAAGTCTTATTATAGGCACAAACTTTTTTATTGTCTTTAACGAAAACATTCACTGTTATTTTCAACTACAAACAAGTATTAAGCAGGGATGCTCTTTGTCTCCTCTTCTTTTCTAACCAGTGATGCATTTCCAAAATGCTCAAAATCCTTATATCCAATCCGACTTTCAAAGCTCTCCCCACGTGCGTCAGACTGAATCTAAATCATTTTATAATGTTGATGACCTTTTCATCGTTCGCTATGGTAATTTTCAATCTCTCGGTCCAGTGAAGAAAGTTTTGGATGCTTTTGAGAGTTTTGTTTTAAACTACCCTCTTTACAAGTTCTAATATCATTTCTGCCCTACCATTATTTTTAATTTCACTTATACCATACTTCAAGAAAACCACAGTTTTAACCGGTGATTTAAAAATCGCGATTTTTTTTTAAAAGGGGATCGATAGTGGTTCCCCACTTCCCCCCTTGGTGGCCAGGGGCCGCACACCCCCTCCACTTTGATAGTGTACGCCCATACTCACTGCGGGCCAGCTCACGCGCACCTCCAGCGTATCTAAGTGTAAATGCGGTACCAACAGGGTTTGAACCCAGGACCTTGGGGTTGTTAGACAACACCCAGTACCACTAGGCCAACACCCAGTACCACGCGCTCGCGATTTAAAACTGCAGTTTTCTTAAAAAAAACCACGGTTCACAACTGCGATTTTTTCAAAGAGGGTAGAAGTGAAATTTAAAAAGAATGATGGGGTATAAGGGATATTGAAATAGGAAAGGAAGGGTAGTTTGTATATTAAATCTGTTTTGGTGATGTCTTTGGCCTTAGAGCCAACTCCTCTAAAAGGCTTTCTTTTGCGGACTTTCTCCAGTGATTGCAGGACACTTATTTAATTTAGTCGACTTCTCTAGAGGACTCCTACTAGTTATGTATTTAGAAGTTACCCTTAAATCCAAGTCTATTCAAGCCTTAGACTACACTATCATTCTGGATTCAATTAATTAATGAATCAAATTGTCGGAGAATACACATCGTTCTTCTACTATAAGAGTTATCCTTTTCAAATCAGACCTCAATCTCTTTAAGTCTATTAGTATAGAGTTTGATTATGGGCTGCCTAAGGCTACTCTTAAAGTTATTGATTGTATTTGCAAGAAGTTCTTATGACTATCTGACTATAAATCTCTAATTAGATGGACGCAAGTCTATTTCTCCTAGCTTCTTATGGTGATCTTAGTGTTAAGCCACTATCTCATATTAATTCATCTACTTCTCTCTCACAAACATAGAACTTAGATATCAAGTCTGATTCTCTATAGATTAAATGGTTGCATTCTCACAACATCAAATCAACATGGATATTCACAAGCTCTTTCCTATAAAGTACTTTTCCATGGACGGTGAAGCAAATTTTTAATATTAGAGGCTTAGGCTTGGATTGCTGCTTAGTAACTAATGGTTCTCTTACTTAGAAGATTTTGGATACTCTTTTCTCATCGAAATCAGTTTATTCTCATCTGACTAGAGATCATCTAAAGTTTCCTTGGTTTCATTTTTTATGGAATAGACTATCATTCCACAAACATAGTTTACCGCGCTAGGCTTGCCAATACTTACTTCCTCTTAAGACTAGGCTGGTGAGGTAGTCTTCTTGCTACTAAAATATGCCCACTTATAGTTTTGAAATGTATATTTTTCATCTGAACTGGACTAAAGTAGGCATAAATATTTTTTTTGAAGTACGCACACAACGAGCGGGAAATTTAATAATCACCCCTCAACCTTTTTCATAGCCCCATTGTGCGGACAAAGTTTTTCTAATTATAAGATTTGAATTGAAGTGAAAAAAATAATTAGAGTTAGTTTTAAATTGAAAGGGAAAATTTGAATAGAATAGGATGTAAGAAATGAGCAAATTGAAAACAAATCACTTGGATGAGAGCAAACTCAAAACAAATCCTTTAGGATACAAAAAATGAGCAAACTTAAAATTAGGAAAAAGTATAAAAAAAGGTATGTACTACCACCATTTGTAAATTTAAGAGCGCTACTATCTCCAATTTGTAATTTTTAAGTGTTTTTCATTTTGGCCCTCATATGTAATTAAGTAATTTTTAATTATCTTCAATTTTCTTTAACTAATTTCAAATCTGCCCTAACCTTAATTATATTTGACCCATACTTATATGGTCCACACCAATTTTATGTTAACTATAAGAAGTGTGCTCATAATGGTTTTGAAAATTATGGTCAAAATTGCTGGTCAAATATAATTAAAGTCGTAGCGGATTTGAAATTAGTAAAAGTAAAGTGGAAGAAATTAAAAATAATTCAATTACATATGGGAGACCAAAATAAGAAATACCCATAAATTACAAATTGAAATTAGTATCACTCTTAAATTTGCAACGGACAGTAATACAAACCCTCTTTCCATACTTTTCCCTAAAATCACAAGAAATAAACAAACTCAAAACAAATAACTTGGGATGCAAGAAATGTGCAAACTTAAAACATTTGAATAAACCAAGCATAGTTATGCAACTAAAGGTAGTCAAGGAGGTAGCCGGAGTTCAAAAAGTATTTACTGCCCAAACTTCAACCCTATGAATGAGGCGTGACAAACCCAACATAAGTTGGTGAGTGAGACTTGACAGCTAACAAACAAGGCCTCAGAACACAAGGGGTTGATATTGATGAAGGGCTTTGGCAAATGTGGATTTAGTCTAACTGAGCAATGGAGTATGAATATTACCACAATTCAGCCTCCACACAGCCTGAAATAGATTATAAAAAACACTCAGATACCTGTATCTAGGAACTGTGCTAGTTTTGTTCAGGTCAGACCCAAAGGGCAGGGGTTGCATTGGCCACTGCCTCATACACTGCAGCCACTTATTCATATCAACATTCATAGTGGCAACAAAAGATGCTCATTGCAGGTTAAAATTTTTGTTAAGTTTCATTGAACGTTCTTAGGAAAATAAAAACCAAAGAGTACTACACTTGTTCATGGGTGTCCCTGCGTGGGATGGCCCAGAATTTTTTCATGATGCTAAATTAAACAAAAGTTGTGGCCGCTACATTTAGGGGATAGAAATCCATTTTCCAACATCTTGTGAACCTCGCCGAAGGATTTTACCCCAAAAACTGACAGCTAATTGTGAAAAGTGAAACAAAGAGGGAATCGCTCAAGTATAGCCTCCTTCAAAAGAGATAGAACATACATATTTGACTATACGCCGCAACCATTTTACAAAGTCTCACTCACGACAAACAGAACTTTTACAGTGGTATCCAAAACTGAAGAGACGCTATAACACAAATTCTCTACCATTTCTTTATAACTTCATGATGTGGCCACTCTGCATAATGTTTAGTTTTTGTTTTTTTTTTCTCTTTTTAAAAAGAGGATCAATAGTGATTCCCCACTTTCCCCCTTGGGAATTCGAACTCGAGAGCTTAACCCCTCTCAAGTGAGGTGCTCCCCAACTGAGCTACCTCTCATCCCTATGCATAATGTTTAGTTAACAGAGTTTCTTAATTAGCTAATGAAAACGAAGCAACTTCCCTCTTTCCTTGCTTAACCCTGTTCTCTTCTACTAGTAATGAACTCCTATGTTCAAGAGCCATCATCCCACAACAACAAATCCTGCAACAAATGTAAAATACAAACTTAGCTGAACTATTGAATAAATAATAATGGAGCTCTATACTGGACTAATAGCACAAAAGAGGAGACATCATTCCAAAATGTATCATTGCAGATCATTAATGATCATGGATATAATAATGCCATGCCAAATAAGGACTTCTCTGTCATGCAAGTGCAATATGATAGCATCTCCAAGTTCATATGAGCTGATACTGGTTAACTGAATCAATGAAATCGTTGTCCTAAGTTATATATAAACGTACATAATCTAAAGCTTCACAAATACACGATGAGTTTAATGCTATAGCTCCATAAAATGGTTAGGCCTTAGTGGTCAGGGTGCTGCAATTGGGGTCTAAGGTCCATGGATGATACTGTCAGTCAAATCTAGACACAACAGATTTGTTTGAACGGTTTGATTTCTAGTGGCTACGAGCAAAAGCCTAAACAGTCCCCAAATCACTGATATACCTATCAATCAAGTCGCAAATTGATTCAAATGAAATAACTAGTAACTAATATAGCATGAGCAGAAGTTCCATGCAGCCTTAAAAATGCTGGTACTCCTGGTAGTAAACAGTGTAGCTTAATACCACTCCAATTGAAATACAAATATAGATGAAGTCTGCATAAAGATACTGATCACATATTGCTAATGACTAACACAAAGTCTTATCATCAGAATGTTCTGAAACAATAATAGTTTTCTAATCATGCATTCTTGTGACACTACTACTTTTAGTTTTCAGAATCCTGAGATAGCATAACAGAAATCATATCAATCTCAACAGTTAATTTTGAAAGTCATGACGTGATTTCGCCTTTGAGATCATTTAGTGTCAAATTAGATGAGTTTTCTAACTTTCCAGAAGGGGGAAGACATTATTTGTTTGCCCATGAATACCCAAGCAGATCAATACTTGTATTATTGTTTAATGCACTCATAAAAACTTAGAATGAACTTTCTTCAATCTCTTATGCACGAAGGTATCAAGATATCTATTGATAGATACAATTAACTGAAAGAGCACTAAACCAAATGCCCGAAGAAAACATCTATGAGAAGAAGACCGCCTGTTCTTGATGGTCTTTATTTGACTTAACAATAAGAAGTTTGCAAGATGTAAGCTAATCTAATTTTGGCAAGAAACACTACAATTGTATAATACAGCATTCACCATAAATTAAAACTATAAACATTAATTGCTAAAGCTTATTATGGCACAAAACAAAATAAAAATTTAGATGGTTTCACATGTATATTGCTGTATAATTTATTGCCGCAACCAACCTGGCTAACTTTATGCTGGATCAAGACAACCCATAGTAAAGAAGATAAGGAAAATATTGATATCACTGTGCACATGAACGCATTGTTGTGGATGCTATGACAATCCACTGTGAGATGGTGGTTCTGTAACAAAATCAAAGTTAATCTCACAGTAGTTAACGGAGAACGATACAAGTAGAAGAAAGAAAAGCGAAATAAATTCAAGAGGTCTAACCTTTATTTGCCTGCCTACCAGCAACACTATAACTACCCACAAAACCAGGCGAACCTTTAACAGACACATCAGAGGATGCACTGACCGCATCACCTAGAGAAACATATCCATCTCTATAAGAGCTTGCAAACCGCCATGTGGAATTTCCATATACAGATCCACCAGTGTAGAAGTCAGTGAATGTCCCATCATAGCCAACATTTGACGATCCATATGATGAATTTGGAGCAGCACTTGTGCCTATGCTTGTACAAAAACCACCAGCTCCTAAACTAAGGTTGTTGTCCCCAACTCCATAACCAACATTACCATGGCGGTTGGAGACATCATTAGCCCTCCCAATACCAGGAGCTGAAATTTGTGAAGGGCCCCAACCAACACCACCACTGCCAAAGGTGTTTCCACCAATGGTCTCATTGCTAGATCCCATGAAAACAGATGAGTTTCTTGAATCCACTGGTGCGCCAAAATTAAGACCACCATTCCCCCACAGGTTTCGTGTCACCGAGCTGAGTAAGGAACTATTACCAATATTGCTTCCCTCAAATCCTAGATTGTTACCAAACCTATTATTACCAATGATATAAGGGTTCAGGCCACGTCCATAACTGAGACTAGCATTGTAGTTTCCACTATCAATCAGACTAGCATTCATTCCTGGTTCAAAGTTCATACCCATATCATAGCTGGAGCCAAATGGAGACAACCCTGTACGACCGCCTGATATAGGACTAAATCTACCATCCATCCTAAAGCCAAGGCCTCCTCCAATTGCTGTTGGGGAATATGCCGAATTGTACCCACCAAGTATATCGACCCTACTCATACCATAGTTAAAACCACTAACAGGGCTCCGACTAGAAGCTGGTGAAAGCTCTTTAGGGACAGCACGCTTCACCTCAACCATTTTACCATTAAGTTCATGAAATGTTTTAGTCAACACTTCATCAACGACTTCTTCAGAATCATAAGTTATAAAACCAAAGCCCCTCGGCCTTTGTGTGTTGTGATCATACATAACAACAACATCTGTTATAGTGCCAAATTGTTCAAAGTACGCTTTGAAATCACTCTCCGTTACTGATGATGCCAAACCTCCGACAAATATTTTTGTTGTCCGACCTGCGACTGGAGAACCATGACCACTGCTATCGTTTCTGCTCAATGTGCTCTGATCATCTCTAGGAACAGCCTTTTTGGCCTCAACCTGCGAGTAAAAACTTTTTAGAGTTACTTAAAAGCTACATCAATGACTAAACTTTGAGATAACTTCAGGTGCCCAAATATGAATCACAATAGAAATCTCATGGATTTGCAATCTAATTAGTTATATTCAATTTCCGAAAAGCCTAAGAGTGTATACTAACAATTAAGCGTTGCAACCTGGATCTTCATACTTATGCTATTGGCAGATATTCCTTCACACTAGATGGATCAAGCGAATCATGTTTACAATAGACTTGCGCAGATGCTAAAAAGTAGATTAAGCCGACAAACTCACCATCCTGCCATCAATATTATGCTTCTCCAAAATGACTCTCTCCACAACAGTAGGATCAGAGAACACAATAAAACCAAATCCCCGTGCACGGCCTGTGTTCCTGTCCTTCATGATGACTGCTTCTAGAACCTCACCATAAGAGCTAAAATACTCTTTCAGGCGATCTTCATTTGTGTCCCATGAGATTCCTCCAATGAATAACTTGCCCAGATCGGATTGCATTTTCTCTACATTTCAAAACCACACTGTCAGTGATAACTAAATGCATCACATAAAATCATCATAAATTAGGTGACTTTGATATAGATCACACAAACTTGTTATTATACAGAAAGATAGATAATAAACACAATGCATATTGGTAGAAGGATGACATTGACGCGAACAGAATTTGTGAGGCTGCTAAAACAATGAATGAATCACTACACAACAACAATTGAAGCTCTCATATGCAACTTTAAGTAAACCAATGAATGCATCAAGAACAGCTCTACACAATCTTCTGCTTACAGTGTCAAATACAGAAGAGTAATGTGTCATTCCAGAACACCCAGAAACATCATTCCCAGATCATAGAGACTGTTACATACAGAAATGGCAACGTTTAATCAATTACGGAAGACCAAAAGTGGTTTACCTCGGATGAAGATTGATACTGCATGACCAGAACTAGAAATAACAAAACAGTATAATTTCTAGTTCAATACGAACTGATCAACCCAATCCAGAGCTGGGCAGACACCTACCAAATCAAAACAAAACAAAATTGAGCGATCAGAGAAAGAAACAAAAGTAACAAAACACCCCAGATCAGATTCTTACCTGCATATCCAGCCAACAAACGCAAAACACAGATCTAAGAGGGGAGGGTAGATAAAGAGATGTAAGAGAGTATATCCATCATCAACAGATGACTGTCCAATCCCTTTAATCCTCAATCTGCTTTGGTTTCAACTGGCATCCATAAATCTGTTATGATGAGGAAAAATTACTGTATTTTAAGCAGATGCATTTTTCAAATACAAGAAAATGAAACGAAACGAAACAAAACAAAATGATGGAACTTATTGGGAATAAAAGTTTGGGATACAAACCGACCAACTAAATTGGTTTGAAAAAAAATGGAAAACTTGAAGAAAGAGAGAAGAGGATGGATGGAGAAAAAATAGGGACATATTTTGGATGCGATAAATGGTAAGAGGATTACACTTTTCTTTCTTCCCTTTCTTTATATATTAATTGGCATTAAAATATCATGAAATTTCAATTTTTTTTATCTAATTTTATGTGAACAACATAAACACCATTTCATCAATCAAACATGCAATGAATTTGTCATCTGCCAAAGTTTTATCAAAACTTGTATATATATCTATTCGTTCATAAAAATAAGTTCTATAAATTTTATATGAGATTTAATTTAAAAGCAAATTTTATTGTATGGAAGATTGGAAGGTTTGATTATGATTATATTATTTACAATTTGAAATCCTATATTATTGTACTGAGAATGAGCGCAGATTCTTACATGCTTCGGGAGTAGGTGCTCCCTCAAGCGACGTCGTTTTGAATTTAAGCAAAACGGCATCATTTTATTTGATCCCTCACGTGCCTTCATTTTTTATTTTACCAAAACGACGTCGTTTTGCTTGAATTTAATCAAAACATCATCATTTTTTTAATAATAAAATGTACTAAAACTCTTTCTTTATCAAAATTGATGGGATATTTACCAGAATTGCTTATATATTCATCAGAATTGCTCATATATTTATAACATTTATTTTATGGTCTATATTCATTAATTTTGTTTCCATATTCATTAGAAATGCGTGGCTATTCACCAGAATTGCTCCTCTATTTATCATATTATTTTATTATCTATATTCATTATTTTTGCTTTTACATTCATCAGAAATGCCTCGATATTCATCAGAATTGCTTATATATTCATAAGAATTGCTTCTATATTTATCAGATTATTTTATGATCTATATTCATTATTTTTGCTTCCATATTCATCAGAAATGTCTCGATATTCACCAGAATTGCTTATAATTCATCAGAATTGCTTTTATATTTATCCGATTATTTTATGGTTATATTCATTATTTTTGCTTCCATATTAATCAAAATCGCCTCGATATTCATCAAAATTGCTTATATACTCATCAAAATGCATTGGATATTCATCAGAATTGTTAATATATTCATCAGAAATGTTAATAAATTTATCATATTATTTTATGATTACATATTCACTAGTTTTACTTCTATATTCATCAGAAATGCGTCAATATTTATCAGAAATGCTCTTATATTCTTCAGATTATTTTTTGTGGTATATTTTTATTAGTTTGCTTCCATGTTCATCAGGAATGCACCGATCTTCATCAGAATTGATTGGATATTCATCAAAATTGCATATATATTCATCAGAAATGTTTTTAATTTTATCACATTATTTTATGATTCCATATTCAGTAGTTTTACTTCCATATTCGTCAGAAATCCATCGATATTCATCAGAAACACTTATACATTCTTCAGATTATTTTATTGTACTTTCATTTGTTTTACTTCCATATTCATCAGAAATGCATCAATCTTCATCAGAATTTATTATATATTCACCAGAATTGCTTATATATTCATCAAAATTACTCCAATTTTTATTTTATGGTTTTATATTCATTAGAAATATCTCGTTCTTCATCAGAAATGCATTAATATTTGTCAAAAATGCTTATACATTTGTCTAATTATTTTATTATCTATATTTTATTAGTTTTTCTTTCATATTTAACAGGAATGGATCGATAATCTTCAAGAATGCTTAGATATTCACCAGAATTGATAATATATTCATCAAAATTGCATATGAATTTATCATATTATTTTTTAGATTCTATATTCATCAGAAAAGGCTGAATCTTCATCAGAAATGCTTGTATATTCATCAGAAATTTTTATGAATTTATTAGATTACTTTATGATTCTGATTCACAAGTTTTAATTCCATATTCATAAGAAATGCATCGATATTCATAAGTACTATTAAAATCATAAAAATAATTTGATAAATATTAGAGCGATTCTGATTAATATATAAGTAATTCTGGTGAATATCCAATGAATTATGAAGAAGATCGATGCATTCCTGATGAAAATGGAAGCAAACTATTAAAAATGGACCAGAAAATAATCTGAAGAATATACAAGCATTTCTGATGAATATGAAAGTAAAACTAGTGAATATATAATTATAAAATAAACTGATAAATTCATAAATATTTTTGATGAATATCTAAGCAAGTCTGATGAATATATAATAAATTTTAGTGCAGAACAAGCTATTTCTGATGAATATGTAAGTAATAAAAAAAATTAAATGACGCAGTTTTGTACAAAGTTAAAATGGTACTGATTGAAGCAACTTAAACTAAAACGACGTCGTATTTAAATTAAATGAAAACGGCGTCGCGTGAGAGAGTAGATACTCTCGAAGCATGGAAGAGTGATTGGAGAATGAGGATAAAACGTGATGCAAAATAAACCTAAAATAACTACTAGAAAAGAGAAGTAAAATATTTTAATTGATTATAAAAATTTTATTCTCTTAGATATCTAAAATATATCATATACAAACGCTAATAGAAAAAAATAAAAATAATATTTCGCATTTAACTCTTGTAAAGAAAGTAAAAATATTAAGTAGTAATATTTAAAAGTTATTTGTCTCATTAAAACAAAATTAAAAAAAAATCTATATTTTGATTTGACAGTCACTCATAGGGGTGAGCATTGTTTGGACAAAACCGAATTACCGAACCGAATTAATCGAACCGAATTAATTCGGTTCGGTTAATTTTAATATTCGGTTAATTCGGTTAAAACCGAATTGTAATTCGGTTATTTATGATCGGTTAACGGAATAAGAAAAAATAAATCGGTCCAAACAAGACAAAAAAAAAAAAAAAAAACCACATTCGACGAATGTCTGATGCAATCCTAGTCCGACACTATTGCCTCTAATTATATGATTGCCTCTAATTATTATAATTAAGTACTACTTGTGGATAGTGATCTCACCAGACTAAACCGCCCCACAATGCCCCATTTATTTAATTGGTATGATGATGATGATATTGAATAAAAGAGAACGACAAAAATTTAATGATTAGGCATATGAAATCGTCATTTCTTTGATTTAAAATGATCACGCAATCGAAAAAAATTAATGGACCGAAAAGAAAAGATATTAGGTCATGATGTCCGAAATCTTTCTATCTTATTAGACTCACGCCATCCAGTATATGCTTGAAAGGTCAGTTTAGTCGCTCAACTTTTCGGTCCGAATATATGGGTAAAATTCAAAAGTGATTCTTAACTATTATTATTTATTTAATTGTGGTCAGAATTATCATAATTTTCATAAAACGTGCGATGAAAAAAAATTTGGAATGATTTTCTAAAATAAAATTTAGCATTACATTTCTAAACTAATATTATTATAAGACTTAGATTTGTGTGCGAAAATTACGTCATTTGGTCGGCGCGCACAAATCTAAGTTTTATAGTAATATTAGTTTTAGAATGTAGGTGAATTTTATTTTAAAAAATCAATCTAATTTTTTTCATCGGTATTCTTTTTTGGAAATCGTGGAAGTTCTGACCGCAAGTGGGTAACCGGTGGTAGTTCATGATTCCTTTTGGATTTCCCCCCTGAATATATACCCAGTCTATTTTGAAATTTTTATTTTTTAAAAAGTAAGGATTGTACACCGTTCCATTTTGATAGTGATGTTTTTACTCATTTATGACCAACTTACGCACACATCGAGCGTATCAGAACGTAAATATGCATGATATTATCAAGGCTAGAACCCATAATTTGAAATTGTTAGACAACATAGACTTCCACTGTGAGGGCAATATAGGCAATCCCCCGAATCTCATTTAAAATACCTATAGCCATATATATATAATTTTAACTAAAATTTTAAGTTTCTCACAAATTTACTCCAAAATTTTGACTATATAATCTTATCCATGATTTTTTTTTTTTGAAACCGCCATTATTAGACCACACTTTAAATCAATGGGTTAGCACTTTGTTGGTTGAGTGTTTCTCTTTAATTCACTAAACAACCGCATGATTTCTTAATGGCTAAATTATTGATGCAGAAAAATATTCATAATGTATAAAATTTAAATATTGGTATCTAACTTCAAAATATGATAGTTTTTCCAATTAAAAAGACACTTTCATAATTTGTTATTAATTTTTCCTAAAAATATAACATTAGTGGTACTCAACTATTCGATTGCTTTCTTCTTAATATGTGTGTTTATATCTTAAATGTCAAATATGAGCGGAGAAAATATTGAGGATGACTCAAATGCTAATTCTAAAATGTTCAAGAAGTGTGAACTCTTTAATTATTATTGATTGATCACTGATTAATATTCCTGGTTTTATGAACTTAAATAGAAGTTCATGTAAACATTGAATATTCTAAAAAAAAGTCCTGTATTAATAAATATTGCAAATTGATATCTAAAATTTCGAGATAAAAATTAGTTTGGCATCTTAATATTCTACTATAAAATGCTTAATAAAAATGTAATACCATAAACGGTTAATTACACCGTTCGGGTTCAAAACTATGTCGTTTTAAACTAATTTATTTTTTATTTATTTAAAACTGAATTGCTTGCCGAATATTGCCTTATTCCACTTGGAAATGGGGTAGACTGGGAGAAAATGAGAAGGGACAGACATCGATTTAGGAATAATTTACTCCAATCGTCCATCTTCATTTCATCTTCATTCATTGTGTTGTACATTTTGTGCACGTTACAATATAAAAAATATTATTAATATTCGTTTAAATAATACCACATATTGAAGATATATTATTAGTAAGAGTTTTCAAAGATAAATTTTGTCCTCCTTCATTGTTAATACTTATTTTTATTTTGAACTAAATACATTATCATGATATTATAAATTTTATCTCATTTTTAATATATGTTACCAAATTTGCACTTATAATTTTAAATAGGGATAAAATCCAAACGGGGTCTGAACTACCACGACTTACCTAATTGCGGTCTGAACTACCGCGATTTCCAAAAAAGATGCAATAAAAAAAATAGACTGATTTTTTAAAATAAAATTACCATTACATTTTTAAACTAATATTATTATAAGACTTAGATTTGTGTATGAAAATTACGTCGTTTGATTATCAAAATAAATAATATCATTTTGTGCACATGAAAACTGACGTCTTTCCATAGTCAATCATCCATAATTTTCAACAAATTTAATAAGATCAATTATATTTAAAAAATAAAACAAACTGATCTTAAGTATCATCCTAAATCAGTCTGATTTTTTTTCATCGCACTTTTTCTAAAAACCATGATAGTTCGGATCGCAATTGAGTAAGCGGTGATAGTTCAAAGATCATTTTGAATTTTTTCCCCCTCTAAATATGAACACCCCAAATCTCAATTTGTATTAAAGAGTTCACACCCCATCAGTTGCGAACCAAATTCTGGACGTGGATAAAGATAGACGAAGCTCAGACGGCTCCAATTGAATTGGACGATGTTTGGTTGGATGGTATGCAGTTTACTAACTTTGGAAATATACCATATCTGATTTAGTTTTTAGTAGGAGTGTGATGATTCAGGTCGCTTTGATTTTTAATAAAAATTAAAATTGAATGGTTCGTAATAGGTTTGAACATTTTGATACCAAACCAGACCACTAGCTTTAAAAAATAAACCGTCTCAATCTATATGATCTGATCGGTCCGATTTATTTTTCACAAACTTTAATTACTAATTTATTTTCTAAGACTTTTTATAATGTGGAGGAATTACTTTATATTATATATTCAATTAAACTTATATATAATTTAAAATATAGTGAAATATTTTGGTTTGGTTTGAAAAAAATAAAAAATCAAGCTGAACCATCAATCATTAGCAATTGAAACTGTAGCCAAACCATCAATACTCTAAACCAAACCAAACCTATCGCTTAGGTTCAATTTGATTTAGTTCATAAATTAATCAAATTTTATTTATACTCCTAGTCTTAGTTGGGGATATTTTTTTGATAGTTGTATATGTGTTGAGGGCATAGTTATAAAAATCAGACCGAAGATTAAATCAGTAATGCTTTCGGTTCTCGGTTCATTGGTTTGATTAGCCACATAGAAAAGTCTGACCTGCTAGTAATATTAATGTATTCAGTGTTAACTTAGTAGCTTAAAACAACTATATTATTATAACTCAATTAATTCCTATAATTAACATGGCATTAGTTCGGATCCTCCCAACGTTCATTTTAGCAAATTAGTTTTCCTTTTAAACTGATTATGTATTAAAAGGTATTTATTAAGCTTAGACTAGACAATAATAATTAATTAACTATATGTATAAATAATTAATCAGTGCATGATAATATCGACCTAGTTCGGCAAGATTTTATTGAACTGTCCAAACACGGTTCCTCTCGAGATATCAAGCGGATCCGTCCCACATTGCCTACTCTGAGAGACCATAAGAGTAAAGATTTATTTATAAACGAGTATAGTTTGAGTATTATGAGGTATGTTCACGAATTCATTTGAGCCGGGCAGTGCTTGGTTCGAGTCGGCTCGTTTACTAAACGAGTTCGGAAATATTGATTGAATTCGGCTTGTTTATTAATTTAAGTTCGGAAATAGTTTTTATTTAATAATTTTATTTTTTAATTAATTCGGTTAACCGAGTTAACCGATTTCAAAAAAATTTCTTCCATTAACCGATCCGAATTAATCAAAATTTTTTTGGTTTTTGACCGAATTAACCGATTTACCGAATTAACTGAACCGAATTAATTCGGTTAAGCTATATCGGTTCGGTGAATCGGTTTTTACCGAACAATGCTCTCCCCTATTTAAGGGTGTTACTACCTCCAATTTATAATTTTGGGGTAATTTTCATTTTAGCCGCCCATTGGTAGTTAATTGATTTCTTATTTTACACAACTGACTTTTACAATTTTCAAACCTACCTCTAATCCCAATCAAAGAAGATAACGGGTTGGTTTACACAAAAAAATTCGAAAAATGAGATTTGTAATTAGGATTAGGGTTATGTTGTAAAATAGTAAAAGTTAGTTTTTAGTAAAATTATAAATCTTGTAATTACACATGGGTACCAAAATGAGAAATACCCTAAAATTATAAATTGGAGATAGTAACACCCTTAAATTTACAACTAATGGTACTACGGATCATCTTTTCATACTTTTCCCTTTAATACCTTAACACTTGAACTAAAGCACCACTGGTGACCGTTAGAACTTAAGTTTTACTGTCAAGTCTAGCACATAAACTGAGATTTGTCGTTAACAGTTGAAATATATGTTCTAGCCTCTCTTTTAAAAATGTATTATTGGAAATAGTTCCAGTTATTTTTTCGTCTTGTTTGTTGGATTTGTTGTTAGATATGTCACTGCTTTACATTATATAAATAAATGATTGCTAAATAGAAAAGCCACAAGTATTCAAGTTTAAGTTATAAACTTATAATGGAACTTTCGGCTAGTGCAGACTCGTAGATTGAGCTCATCCTCTGATGTTGATGGCACTCCCCAATCTTTATTGGCATTTGGCGGAAGTCAAAATGTACATGGATTATATGATTTTATGCTGAATTATAGGTAAGTTAACTTAACACCACAAAACCATTTTATGTTGCATATGCCGGTGATATAGCTAGAATAGTTATCTGCCGCTGTTAGCAGTCTTCGTAAAATTCAGATACGCATTTATTTATTTGTATCTTTCATACATAAAATCATTCAGTTAAAATAGTGATTTTTTTTGCAAAATTCATTCCAGGTAGGCTAAGA
>NQLW01001002.1:4538-44863 GCA_002312845.1 Kalanchoe fedtschenkoi
AATAACTAAATGTATAATTAAATGTATTCACCATTTTTTTTACGTGTTTTGGATCATTAGAGGCCTCAAAATTTGATTTCGCACCAGACCTCCAAATTCTCCGGACCGGCCCTGCTAAGGACTAGGGTAAATGAGACATGACAAATTTTATAACGTATCCAACCAGCTCCACGAAATGGGTCCGCAACCTAACACTCCACATGCAGCTCAGATCAGAGATCACCAGTTGTTTTGGTACGCACATGTTATTTCTCGTATAGTGGTGTATTTTCCATATCAATCAACTAACAACTCCACCAATTCCCAATTGACTTCCCAATCGGCCCATCAGGGATGGCTGAGGGTGGAATTTTGATCTACTAAGGACTGAGAGAGGACGAGGAGGAAGAGCTGCTCATAGAGGTAGCTAGAAGGCACAGATGTTAGGGGCGTTGTTGACGAGAAGAAGATCAAGCAGGACCTGCTGATGGAGCTGGAGATGATCGAGAAGAAGATGATGAGATGGAGATTTTTGTTGGTTCATGTTTTATTTTATGTTTTTTGACATAGGTATGTTAATTGAATTTATTTTTTACTAACAGATAGTTTTGATTGCAATTGGATAAAGTATGATAGTTCAAAATTTTTTCAGAAGTTTTTTGTCTGAAATTTGAAAATAGCTTAATTGGCAGGATAATAATTGAGGTTGTGCAGTAAGTAGGGGGTTTTAAACTCTCCCACCGTTGCTAGGTGTTTCCAGCAAAACGTGTTTAGTTAAAATGTTTTAGATTAAATTATCAATTCGAACAAATCTGGACTAATCAGTGCCAATAATAGTATACCCAAAAAGGTATAATTCTTGTAATCATTAATGTATCCCCACAATTTATATTCAATGATTAAAATATTGATTTTCCTAAAAAACTCACTAATATGTATTTTATTTCCTAACACTAAATATTCATTATTTTCCTCAAAAATTAATCTTAGCAATCTATTTTAATGAATCAACAAATTGAGGAATTTTTCATTCTCATATTATATAACGGTACGTTCTCAAAACTTTTACATGTGAGTTGAAATTATTAAAGTAGAGTATTAATTAATTAATCTTACTAGATTAGTTATCCTCCCAAACTTGTATTTTTAGAACAGTGTAGTCAACTTACTAGATGCTTTCTTAAACTATTGTCTCTTAACTTAAATCCCCTACACTATGTTCTCTCCATATTGTCAAGTAATTAAAATGTGAATCTCACTATCTAATTACTTAAATATTTTACACATGATAAAAAAAATATAAAGAATTCATATATATCAATTATATTAAATTTTTTTTTTGAATCTTGGCCTCTTACTAATCATAAGTAGGGTGTTACGAAGCATATCTGTCTGCAAAACTCCTAAGTAGTTCATTCCTTTGTTAAATATTAATCTGATGATTATGATTTTTTTTAAGATATGCTTCATAACCCCTACTTATTAGGAAAAAAAATACATTAATTGAAAATTGGCCGCAAATTTAATATCTTATATCATTGAAGGTTGATTAAAAAAAGCCAAACATCAGGTAAACTAATTAAACGCAGGTTAAAATTTGTCTAATAGTGTATAAAACACATTTGTTAATATATATCAGTAAATAATGAGGACACAGATATCATGTAGGTCATATGTTATCTGGAAATGATATTCAAATTTAGTGAAAGGTACAAGGTAGGTAGGCTAATAACTTTTTAATGAATATATTTTCATATATGTATAGTGTTTAGTTATGGGTGAAAATCTATAAAAGGTATTCAAAATCATTTAATTTTGATAATTTTTCTACTAGGTATACATTTAATTTTATTCTCAAAATTTGTAATGTCACACATATAGAGTAAGCAATTTAATCCATATTTTTTGGGGGAAAAACGTATATGTGAATCACACTAATTAAATTAAGATATTGCATGTCATAATTTGAAAAATTAAATTTACTTTTTATCAATTAATGTGCATCACACAGCCTCCTACCACACATAACCCAATTTAAAATTCCTGCTGATATCAATTATGAGATGTTAGAGTGATGTTTGGGTGGATGACGAATTATGAAAATCATTAATAGAAAATTGTGAAATATCGTGTGAAATATTAAAATTAATCATTACAAATATTCATTTGTCACTATTATTATATTTTTTAAATACGTTAAATAACCAATTGCGAGAGTGGGATATGAGGGAGTCCATGTTAGTAAGTTGGTTCCACAATCAAAATCAATTTGTAATGAGTGAGAGAGTCTAACTATATATCAGGTGCAATTCTATGAGCTTTGTGGGTGATGTGAGATGTCAACCCTTACATGCACCAACACCCCCTCACTTGCGAAATCGTTAGGCGGACGAAACCGCATCTGACGGACGACACCGTATTAAATCAATATATCGCAAGTAAGACTTCGTGCTAACGTAACCAATACGTTAGATCGGTTTATTTAGGGATGCGGCTAAAATCCGCTTTGATACCGTGTTAGTAAATTAGTTCCACGCTCAAAACTAATTGATAATAAATAAAAGAATTCAACTATATATTAGATGCAATTTTATAAATTTTATTAGCGATGTAGGATGTGAACCTTATATGCGCTAACATCTATTATTGACGTGGCGAATTCTATCCAACCAAATTCACTCAAGATATCCGTCGTTGAGATTTCGGGCTGAGCGAGGGCATTATGGTAATTCGAAGACTTAGCCTAGCGGATCTTCTAATGTAAATGTATATATAAAGAGTTAATGCACGCACACTGCTTCTCACAATTCACAATATCACAGAGCCAAAGGTGAGCTTACAAATTTCTCTACCCTCAAACTCATTCAGACGTCAAAATCATCTTCATCACTTCCAACCGTTTTATGCATTTGATCTCTGGATTCGGTGATCAGGTCTGGTTAGCGGCTAGTTGAGAGTGTGTGGCAGGATCGATCGATCAATCCATACATGATGGACAAAGTGAGCTCCGCGCTATCCATCGCGAGGACCAAGTCCGATCAGCTCCTGGAAATGGCGTCCGCGGCATTACGCTACTCCTCATCAACAGCCTCCAACGAGGAAACGCCAGTGGAGAACGACGGCGGAACGACGCCATTGAGGAAGCCCCACAGGCGCACCACCAGTGCGGGGAGCAAGCAAAACACGCACATCAGGAAGTCGAGAAGCGCGCAGATGAAATTCGACCTGGATGAGGTCAGCAGCGGAGCCGCGCTGAGCAGGGCGTCCAGCGCCAGCTTAGGATTCTCGTTTTCCTTCACCGGTTTCACCGTTCCGCCCGATGAGATCGCTGATTCCAGGCCCTTCAGCGACGATGAAATTCGTAAGTAGTTCTCTCTTCTTACTCATCTCATCATCTCCCTTGCTTCCATTTCATTTCTTTATACCCTCAACTAGTACATATAAACAACACGAAATTAATCATTACTATTTTATCTAAATTACAACGTACGTGATTCAAATTCTTATTAGGATTGTCAGGATTCATCTTGAAATTTATAATTATTAGGCAGATGATCAACTGAACATTTTGATCAATCAGATCACCACGTTTAAAAATTAAAAAAATTCAAATTCATCGTGAATTGATACATGACACTTTGATTTTTCAATACGACACGTGACGTCTTCGTGATTGACTAAAAATCAACTCAAAAATCAGTTCTTCACAATCATAAAATCTGTTCACAAAAAGATTAGAAATGTCTTTCTTTTTTGTCTAAATATATGATGTCTGAATAAAGTTGATAGAAGTAGCTTGCACTTGGAAGAGTGGCTTCATTCATTGTTGGCATGTTCAACTTCATTTTGTTACTATATATATATATATATATATGAGAAATATTTTAGTGAATCATGACAGTGTTAAAAATTTTAGTTGATAATATTATCAATCATTTATCAATTTATTTTTTCAACATGATAGTTATCATTCTTTTCTTTTGTCAATTTCAAACTATGTGGGTCACTATTTAGGTTGACCAAAACACAGTTTTTTCCAATGATTTTCAACACCAAAGGATATGTTACAAAAAGAGAGAGGAAAAAAAGAAGTTAGATGTCACTAGCTTATTAGCAACAAGTAGCAGCAAAGTATGGACCATGAGAGGTGCCCTGGGTGCTAGGCAATCTCAAATGGATACACACCCAAGCATGGTCCCTTTATGCGACGTCCAACGCTTTGTGTGTAAACATGTGGTATCCAGTAGTTGATTACAACCTAATTAGAGGATTAGACAGGCTCCACAAATGAGCTTTGCACATTAAAAATACAAAAGAGAATAGTAAGAGATGACAATATAAGACCAAAACACAACATTACTTCCACCATATAAGGGATTCGGATCTCTGCTAAACAGTAAAGATGACGTGGTTTTGAAGGTATTAATTAACACCATGAGATCTATCCCATTCCCCCTTAGTATGACATTTGGTCACCTTCCAAAATGTGACACTTGGACAAATAAGTATAGCCAGCCATGGAGTTTAATTAAGCCATCCTGCTGCCATGACCCCATGTCATCTCCTTCTTTCTGCTCCTACCACAACCAACACCGCTTGTTAAATTAAAGGAGTGGCTAGCATTTCATGACACCCACCAGCCTCAAAAAGTGACAGAAGCAGCGATCAGCTAGCGGAGATAACATGCAAAAGTCTTATTTGGCTATTATAACCATGATAAAGACTTAACATAGCTGCATGCATAATTGCATCTCTCTATCTAGCGACAGTGTTACACAGTTACACTGTGGCTGGTTTTGGACTCTTGGGACTGATCGAGATCTCGCCAGCACTGTGTTTTCTGGGTGTGTACCTAAATTCCAACAACCAATGACATTCTACTAGTTATACATTTAATTTTATTCTCAAAATTTGTAATGTCACACATATAGAGTAAGCAATTTAATCCATATTTTTTGGGGGAAAAACGTATATGTGAATCACACTAATTAAATTAAGATATCGCATGTCATAATTTGAAAAATTAAATTTACTTTTTATCAATTAATGTGCATCACACAGCCTCCTACCACACATAACCCAATTTAAAATTCCTGCTGATATCAATTATGAGATGTTAGAGTGATGTTTGGGTGGATGACGAATTATGAAAATCATTAATAGATCATTGTGACATATCGTGTGAAATATTAAAATTAATCATTACAAATATTCATTTGTCACTATTATTATATTTTTTAAATGCGTTAAATAACCAATTGCGAGAGTGGGATATGAGGGAGTCCATGTTAGTAAGTTGGTTCCACAATCAAAATCAATTTGTAATGAGTGAGAGAGTCCAACTATATATCATGTGCAATTTTATGAGCTTTGTGGGCGATGTGAGATGTCAACCCTTACATGCACCAACACCCCCTCACTTGCGAGATCGTTAGGCGGACGAAACCGTATCTGACGGACGACACCGTATTAAATCAATATCTCGCAAGTGGGAACTCGTGCTGACGTAACCAATACGTTAGATCAATTGATCCAGGGATGTGGTTAAAACCCGCTCTGATACCATATTAGTAAGTTGGTTCTACACTCAAAACTAATTGACATTGAATGAGAAAATCCAACTATACATTAGGTGCAATTTCAAAAACTTTATGGGCAATGTAGGATGTGAACCCTTATATGCGCTAATATTTATTGTTGACGTGGCGAATTCCATCCAACCAAATTCACTCAAGATATCCGTCGATGAGATTTCGGGCTGAGCGAGGGCATTATGGTAATTCGTAGACTTAGCCTAGCGGATCTTCTAATGTAAATGTATATATAAAGAGTTAATGCACGCTCACTGCTTCTCACATTATCACAGAGCCAAAGGTGAGCTTACAAATTTCTCTACCCTCAAAATCATTCAGACGTCAAAATCATCTTCATCACTTCCAACCGTTTTATGCGTTTGATCTCTGGATTCGGTGATCAGGTCTGGTTAGCGGCTAGTTGGGAGTGTGTGGCAGGATCGATCGATCAATCCATACATGATGGACAAAGTGAGCTCCGCGCTATCCATCGCGAGGACCAAGTCCGATCAGCTCCTGGAAATGGCGTCCGCGGCATTACGCTACTCCTCATCAACAGCCTCCAACGAGGAAACGCCAGTGGAGAACGACGGTGGAACGACGCCGTTGAGGAAGCCCCACAGGCGCACCACCAGTGCGGGTAGCAAGCAAAACACGCACATAAGGAAGTCGAGAAGCGCGCAGATGAAATTCGACCTGGATGAGGTCAGCAGCGGAGCCGCGCTGAGCAGGGCGTCCAGCGCCAGCTTGGGATTCTCGTTTTCCTTCACCGGTTTCACCGTTCCGCCCGATGAGATCGCTGATTCCAGGCCCTTCAGCGACGATGAAATTCGTAAGTAGTTCTCTCTTCTTACTCATCTCATCATCTCCCTTGCTTCTACTTTATACTCTCAACTAGTACATATAAACAACACGAAATTAACACTTATTATTATTATTATTTTATTAAATTTAAATTACAACGCACACACAAATCATCATAAGATTCAAATTCTGGTGAGAATTCACCGTGAAATTTACAATTATTGGGCATTTGATCAACTGAATATTTTGATTAATCACATGACTGCGTTTAAAAATTAAAAAATTTTAAATTCATCAATGAATTGATACGTGACAATTTGATTTTTCAGTACGACACGTGACGTATCCGTGATTGACTGAATCAACGCAAAAATCAGTTCTTCACCATCATAAAATCTGTTCACAAAAGGATTAGAAATGTCTCTTTCTTTTTTTGCCTAAATATATGATGTCTGAACAAAGTTGATAGAAGTAGCTCGCACTTGGAAGAGTGGCTTCATTCATTGTTGGCATGTTCAATTTCATTTTGTTACTATATATATATTTGAGAAATATTTTAGTGAATCATGACAGTGTTAAAAAATTTAGTTGATAATATTATCAATCATTTATCAATTTAATTTTTCAACATGATAGTTATCATTCTTTTCTTTTGTCAATTTCAAATTATGTGGGTCACTATTTAGGTTGACCAAAACACAGTTTTTTTCAATGATTTTCAACACCAAAGGATATGTTACAAAAAGAGAGGAAAAAAAGAAGTTAGATGTCACTAGCTTATTAGCAACAAGTAGCAGCAAAGTATGGACCATGAGAGGTGCCCTGGGTGCTAGGCAATCTCAAATGGATACACACCCAAGCATGGTCCCTTTATGCGACGTCCAACGCTTTGTGTGTAAACATGTGGTATCCAATTGGTGTGCTTTAAGGGTATCCAGTAGTTGATTACAACCTAATTAGAGGATTAGACAGGCTCCACAAATGAGCTTTGCACATTAAAAATACAAAAGAGAATAGTCGGAGATGACAATATAAGACCAAAACACAACATTACTTCCACCATATAAGGGATTCGGATCTCTGCTAAACAGTAAAGATGACGTGGTTTTGAAGGTATTAATTAACACCATGAGATCTATCCCATTCCCCCTTAGTATGACATTTGGTTACCTTCCAAAATGTGACACTTGGACAAATAAGTATAGCCAGCCATGGAGTTTAATTAAGCCATCCTGCTGCCATGACCCCATGTCATCTCCTTCTTTATGCTCCTACCACAACCAACACTGCTTGTTAAATTAAAGGAGTGGCTAGCATTTCATGACACCCACCAGCCTCAAAAAGTGACAGAAGCAGCGATCAGCTAGCGGAGATAACATGCAAAAGTCTTATTTGGCTATTATAACCATGATAAAGACTTAACATAGCTGCATGCATAATTGCATCTCTCTATCTAGCCACAGTGTTACACAGTTACACTGCGGCTGGTTTTGGACTCTTGGGACTGATCGAGATCTCGCCAGCACTGTGTTTTCTGGGTGTGTACCTAAATTCCAACAACCAATGACACGCAAAGAGAAGAGAATTAGGCATTGAGGGGGAGTGTTGAAGATCAATGCCTAATTAGGCTTAATTAGACTAGCCCAAAAATATTATGAAGGAAGCCCAAAAAGAAATGATGGAGCCCAAAGAGAAAGAGAAGTCCACACTAGAGTCTTATGGAAAATTCTAGAATTATGTGGAGGAGTGTAGACCTGAGATGTTTTTAGTGGAGTATTCTAGTAGCATAATTGTAGCCGTTAGATTAAACAAATCTCCACCGTCCATTAGGGAGGTGAAGTAGTATAAATAGGGGTGTGTTGTATGAGTTGTGTGCACTTGAGTTGAGAGTGACACACTAGAGTGAGAGTGAGTGAAAGAGTTTCTTCCATTGTAGATTTGGTCCAATAAATAAAATCCGTCTTTTGTAAGTCGGAAACTCAACACCCAGTCCCTCCGAATACAAGCACCTTCCTCATCTGGCTCGACATATTTCGCGTCCTCTCTCCTTATTAGTTGCCGGCCGTCTGCTTTGTGGGTTGAGTGAGTGCTTCTGGAGCTTCTATTTATAGTAAGAAAGGAGACGTCATAAGAGGATCCATCTGCAATTTTAAACCAATAACAGCAACTGGCATTTTACACACGTTTGTTTATGCAACTTGCACCTTGGGCATTTGTTTCTTTATGCATCATTTGACAGCCAATAATATGTTTATATTATAATTAATAATATTATTTATTTTAAAGGTATTACGAGCGGATTTTAAAGAGTGCAATTAGTGTAGCGGATTATTAATACTTATACTGATGGTGAATCCAACTTGTTAAATTAGTAATAATTATTTTATTTCATTAGTAATACATGCCTCTTTGATTATAAGTGTATCTTCCTCCATTAAACTGCAGATTTGAAAAACTACATTTATCCCCAAGAATGAATGGAAGTTTGAAGCTCTGTTTGATTTAAGAAAAAATAGGGATAAAAACAAATATGATCAATTTTTTTTGACAAAAAATTATATATTTAATTTAGGAAGCCCCAATTAAATTGCGAGCGGGGTTGTGCCTCCATTCTGAAGGCTTCTCTGGTGTATTTGTGTCCTTTCTACCTCCAAGAGGTGAGTTTCACTACTTTGGTTTAAGCTGATTTCATTTGAGAATTTCTACTATATTGATTATGTCATCTGATTTAGTGCACCGGTTAAATTGTATTTCCGTTTTAATTGATCTCGTGCAGTGACTGATTTCAGAAAAATGAGTGATTGAGGGTATAAAAAATTATTAAGAATAATATATCCGCTTATATCCGCAAATAATGAATTGTGAAACTTTGAAATTGTTAATAAAATATCATTTTTCATGAACATAATCAAACTATCATTGATAAGAATAAATAGATCCGCTTATACAAAATAAAATCAAAAAAAAAAATCAGTTTGGACTTAATAGGATAGGGTTGAGGAATACAAATCTTAAATAGACTCTAAACCACTGCGCATAATCCAACTGCGCTGCAAACTAGCATAATTACCAAATAAGATGCATTCTATTTAAAAAATAAGAAAAAAACAAGTGTGACACCCTCCTACTCTCCACCTCCACCCCTCCATCCATCTCTACAACAAAGAGCTCAATGCAACAATATAATCTCCAAACTCGAATTATTTTTCATGACTCCGTTTTCATGAAGAATTTTAGGTTCGATTTCGGGCCAGCAACAAACTTGTCATAAACTTCTGTTAGATTGAAATTCTCCAGATAAAAAAAACATTACATGCTTAATTTTGTGGAAGATGTAACCTAAAAGAAATAATAAAATAGCACGATATATAAAGAAAATGTATTATTTTTAGGATGATGAGCAGCTCGAGCTTTGCAAATTGGATTTGCTGATTTGTCGTGCTCATTTATTTATAAACATTAGTGAACATGTTTAGGGCATTAATCTTCTTTATACTCATTTGTTTAAGCAACTTGCACTTTACAGTATAAACAAAAGAATAGCAACTTGCAATTTATACACGTTTGCTTTTTTAGGTTGTGTTTGGTAGGGTGGATAAGTATGGGGATAGGATAAATAATATAGGTAGTGTGTTTGATAGGTTTTTTAATGAAATTATTAATAATACTGAGATAAAAATTATTTTTAAAAAATGATGTATTAATATCACCATTTGAGATAGTTTTATTAATCCGGATGTGAGATTGTTGCAAGACAGGTTCTCTGCAATAGGGTAGAAATTGGGAGTTAAGGGACGGAGAAGAGTGGAGAGAGAAGTTGAAGAATAAGAGTAGCAGATAACAAAGACGATAGGAAGAGAAGAGAAGTCGAAGGTGAGAATTTATGGCTTTTTCCTTCATTACCTTCCATCGTTTGTCGTACAAGGCTATTTATCACTAAGTTATAAAATTACAAATCCATACTCTTAGTTTGTTCTATAGTAAATATAGCCCTTTTGCAACATTCCATCCCCCTTAAAAATGATCTCGTCCTCAACAGTTTTACTTTCCTCAAAAGTATAGTCCTTGCTGGCATCTATCTTCATCCTACACAATTTGATTGCTGCCTCAATCCTAACGCTGATATTATCAAAATGTACCTTATATATGATGATGACTTTTGCCCAAAAAAAATCAATCCGCACAGAAAGTGTAATAACCGATACAAGGACAATTCTCTAGGTGAGCAGAAATCATTTCTTGGGGTGTTGAAAACTATCTTAGAGATCGACTAAAAATTAAAAATTATCCAAAAGACCTAGCTTTATGATATAAGTTCGACGACAGCAGGAATTATGGAAGGGAACAATGTGAAGAATTTCGGAGAAGAATGAAAATTTTTCATGATAGAACGATGAAGAAGACGAGAAAAAAAAAACCGTGTAGAAGACAAATTTGTCATCGGCTACGAACGACAGCATCATTTCTCACTTGTTCAATTACCCAAGCGTGGGTGACGGTCGCATCGATTTGATAAAAGTCCGGCGGTGGAGCTGTGTTTATATTATAATCATTGTGATGGTTGATATACTTTTGCCTACTCCTGCCCAAGTTGAGTATATGAAATTTTGAGAACAATTTTTTTATTTACACGGTTGGTTAATTTATTTTGATGCTCCTACAACTACTCTAGCGTAAAGTTGTGAAAGACTTTAACCCATAGTTATTAAAATCGGATCGGTAGTCGAATCGGTGCGAGCTCCGGTTCGCGGTTTACCGGTTGAAATGTCAGCTCGGATCGGTTCGACCGTCGGTCTGATTACTCATAATTTTATTTATATATTTATGTAATAATAAGAAATGTCACAAATTTATACTGATTGTCTAAATCTAACCTTGAACAATATTGTCTATCTAGTAATAATGTCGAACAGACACGGATTGTTCACTGCATTAATTTTCCAAGCAGTGAACAGTTGAACTGATTTTTTACTGTTCAAGCTTACATGTTATAAAACTAAGTTAAAATAGAAATAGTATAAAAACTAAAAATCTAATCTGAAAAATCAATAATAACTTGAACAAAAATGTCTCCCTCAATTCACTTTCAATATGAGGTTCTGCGGTTTGACAATTGTTAATATGCTGAGAATAATAGAATCATCTTATACGGCTACTTCTTCTAAATTTAAAATATTGAAACGAGAAATATCTGGTAATTAATATAAGATGAAATCAAATTAGGTTATAGTATCCGAATCGGGACGGAGGAACGCAGAAGTCAGCAGTCGTATTGATCGGTAATGGAAATAGCATAGATATTAAAATCGGACCGGACCGGCCGGTTCAACCGGTCGAACCGTGAACCGCTGATTGGTCCGGTCCGGTTTCACTAAATCGGTCCAATATTTAATTAATGTAATTACCATCTTAATGATCTATAGATCTCCATGATCTATGACAGATCTCCTTCCACTAGATTATGTCAAGATTGGTGACTTTTTATGTTGTTACTTAATATATATTTATAATTATGAGAAATCAGACCCCCGGTTGAACCGGTCCGAGCCGCCGGTTCAACCAGTAAACCGGGAACCGAGCTCGCACCGGTTCGTCTCCCGGTAAATCGGGAACTGGATCTCGCACCGGTTCGTCTCTCGGTCTGGTTTTAATAACTATGGGAAATAGATGCTATTACTCATTCGATAGTTTAAAGATTGATTTTTTAAATCGGTGTAATGGAAATATTGTCTAAAAATATCGTCACATTTTCGGCATTTTTTCGGATTGTGATTGGTTAAGTAATATTTAAATAAAAAGATACACTTCCGATCTAATATTGACCGAAAACATGGAAAATAGCTCAAGTGTCCCGACCAGTTTCCAACCACAATGTTTTTGGACATGTAATTTTTGGTAGTGCGCTGATGGATTGGTGAAGATCAACATCAGCAAGATGTGGCTTTACAGGTCGCCGTTAAGTCTTTGGGGTTCGTCAGGGGTTACTCCGTTGGGCTTCTGCTACGTAGTGGCTCGAGGCTAGATCAAAGTAAAATCTGGAGGAAATTAGGAAGGCTACCTTCCTAATGAAGTCTGGTACATATCGGGTCAGATAAATGACCAACATATCCTAATGATGTCAATCAAAATACATCAATTGGAATTATGAATAATTTTACGTGTAGAGAATTTTCTTCAGTTACAAACATATCCTCTTTGCTCATTAGCCGATGATAGTGAAAATATCACCAATTATAATGGAACACAACAGTACTGATTTGAAAACTAATGCATATGATCGAACTGTACATAGCATTCAACTAAACCCTCCAACTCACCCAACTAGAGGAAGTATTTGGCATTCTTGTAGGCCAATTTGAATGTCAAAAATCCGCTCTAACTTATTCCATCAACCCATAAAATATATGAAGGCAAGTAGTGAAGTTCCAAATGTCCTGCAGCTCAAGGAGGTTCCTGTGTACACGTGAATTTTCATTGAAATGGCACCGGCACACCTTGTTTTTTGTTTACAATGGCCAAGGCCAGATATCTGGTCCCCATCCCGATCGGAGTTTGATCATCCGGTCCCTCCCAAAAAGGGGCTTCCCCTTCACCAACCAAACGCCAGTATCCTGTCCGCAATGATTCTGCTTGTTCATCAGTGCAGTTCTCCAGCAGCCCCTCCACTCGGAAATTTATGCCAAGTGAACCAAGAAACTGAGACTGAGTCATTGGTCCATGCACAGACTGACTGTCACTGGCGGTTTTGGTAGGTTAGCTTTTGTTGTCATATTGAATGTCTTTTATGATATATTGACATGTATATGTACGATATATTTTTTTATCTTTTAATTTCAATATATTTTACGTTTTTTTATTTAAAACAAATAATAATTAAAAATATAATTAATAAAATTAAACTCTTAAATTTATTTTATTATTTATTTTTACTAATAAAAATAAAACTAAATGGGCATTTCACCAATGCTTCAGGAAAATAAAATCAGAAAATAAAAATATGGGCCTTTCACCATGTCTGTTACTCTTACATGTGGTAATAGTTAACTAATTACCACGTTTGGTTTACTTAAGTGTAGTAATAGATTCAAAATCTTTTCTCATGTTTTGTACTTCACTATTTAGGACGGCCGCTATAACCATGCTTCACAAACGTGGTAATTGGATAGAAATAAACGTGATTAAAGGTATTAATCTGTAATAGTGTTAGTAAAAATGTATGAAATAAATATTTTATGGATTTCTAGTGACTCCCACTATGGGTCTAAGCACATAATTTTATTTACTTTTTTCAACAGAAAAAGCAAACGTGTATAAGATTAGATATGACCATGCCGATGTGAAATTAAAAAAAAAAAACAATCTATTATCACACTTCAAAATAAGAAGTATAGTAATATGTCATCACCTAGTTCCATCCATTGAACTTCGAAGTATGATAAAAGGTGTATCATATCACCACGCTTCATATTTTGAAGTGTGGTAATAAATGATGCACCTATTTCAGAACGCTTGGTACTCAGACTATTCAGGACGCTTGTATTTATCACACTTCCAAAACATGATAAATAACTTGTAGAGAAGCGTGGTATTGTAACTATAGTATTGTGAGACTATTTCTATCCCTACAGGAAGAAACATAACTCAGCTTATGCTAGCATGCTGCATCTTACTCTAGGGTAATAAGGAGCCACATGGCTAACTATATTCCGAACAAGCTTGGTTTGTGACACATATTATGAGTTGGATGATTAGCATGTGGTTAATCAAATTAAACCATAATTGAAGGAGAAGTAAGTAGATGAAGAGACTACAAAAATAATTAGAGAGCATAACATACAAAAAGATAGTTCTAGTGAAATCATGACATAGAAAATATTTAAGAAATTGATGAAACTCTCGAAATAACGAGCATAAGTTCATTTATAATTGGTGGGAACTCTGAGCTCATAAGAGTTGATATGTTAAAATATATTATCTGATTTAAGATGTATAATTGAGAAGAAATGAAAATTATTTTTTCAATTATGATTTGAATTAAGAAAGGCCAATCCACTGATAATAACAAAACATCATCTTAAATTGAAGTCTAATAAAAACAACAAAATAGAGCCTCAGAAAGTAAAGATGTGAGAGGCTATAACACTAATGAAAGAAGTAAAAAATATTGAACTTTTATTGTTCATCAAATCATAGATGTTTTAAGAAAAATTGAAGAAACTAAAAAAATAAGATTGAAAATCAAAAGAGAAGTTTGAGTAAATTAATGAGTGTTTTGATATACTTAGCTTTCAAGTTTCCATTCTAACTCAAATAAGAGAAAAATTAAATGAAATTTATGAAAATTTCATTTTTTTCCCTCTGTCTAACCTTTCCTAAATCAAACAAAACCTAAAGGATATAAACTTCCATGTTTTGTTAAAAAAAATCATTGGATAACCCAATAAATTCTTTTGTATTGTATGATTAAGTAGTAGGACACTAGTTGCTTTATAGAAAAAGTTGGAAGTAAAAGAAAATATGAGAATTTTGTTCTAAAAAATTGTTTGTTCAACAGAAAGTTGAGAGACAAAAATAGAAGATAAATTTTGTTGAATCATAACGTGTTTTTAAACTTTCAATGTAACTCTCGGTTCACACATCAGCTACCACACCAGCTTCGTGTTAAATTCCTGACCTTGTTTTTTTTTTTGTGAACAACGTACGTGCAGACTTTGCAACATACTGGGATGGGACAGCACATTCAATTGCCGAATAGTTTCTTTATGCTCCTTGTCGGAATTAGATCTGAATTGCGGGCCCTCAAGATATTAAATTTGGGGGCCCTGGGGCGTTGGCTCTTCGTACTGGTTGATTAAAACGAGAATAAATACTACATGTCTGTGTGCAAAAGAGTGATTAATTAATGTGACCCGACATATTCACCATATTTAATTTGTTAGCTTCTATAAATATACTCCATTCGTCCTCTATTGCATGTCGTTTAAGGTTAATTTGAGTAAATTAAGGTGAAGTTAATGCTAGCGGTTGGACAAATTTAATGAATGAGTGGTTGATGTTTTTATAAAAAAATTCGTGCAAAAAGTAAAATTGGTAGATGATTACTGGTGGAGAATGTATTTTTTATTGAATATGATAATGAAGTGATTAATGTTTGATATTTTAAGGTAGTTGTTGACATTAAATACGCATTGAAAATTGCTAAACGACAAGTAAAAATGAACAAAAAAATTCGGTTAAATAATGTAAAAGAGGACAGAGGGAGTATATGACAAAATGGCACCTGGGATCACAATTCAGCTTAAATTAAAGACACCGTAGAGAACTGCCGGTTAAAACAATACATAGGGACATCATTAAAACACAACGTAAGTTTTTTGTTTAATTTTCTTTCAATTCCATGTAATTTTCCTTCATCCAAATTCACTTTAATTAAACAAATAATTTCTTCTCATTTTTCCTTAAATTTTCTTTTTTCTCAAATTTCTCCTATAAAACATAGCCTAAGTTATTTGTTTAATTATAATAATTAAGTGTTGAACTTAAATATGTTCAATACCAATTTTGTCTATGAAAAATATTGATAAAGTTATAATGAAATCTTAAAATAAAAGTGTATTTGATAGTTTTTTTTTTGGTTTTTGGTTCATAGTTCTGAACTGCACGGAAAAACGGTTGTTCCTCCGAGAAGACCAAACTTATTAGATATGTTCCTTTGTTTATTTCTCTGTTTGGTCTAAATTAATCATGCATTTATCTTATTTGCTGATTCAATTATTAGAAAATAAATGATAGATATGATTGTACGATTGAATATCAGCTTGTTTTGGCGTCGCCACATGGTATAAGCCGGATTGACAGCATTCAGTACTTTCACGGATGGTGTTGAACATCAATGTGCCCGAGGAGATCGAATTCTTGTAAGGCTGACTCAAACTGACTTTTCCAAACTAAAAAATTTATGTGGGAGTTTGGTGGGAATATATATTGGTGCATTGAATTGTACGATTGTGGTCGTTTCGGAAGCCACGGATCAAGGCTGTGAGCCCATTTCTGATACCATGTGAAACATATGATGTGAAGAGTGAATTGTATATTTGATTGACGCATGATGTATAATATTTATAGTGATATTTGTTCTAGTGATAAGAACTCAAAAATTGCGTATCACTAGACGTGGTGAACTCAGTTATTATCCATCTTAACCGGGATGGGGACGGTTCGGTTATGGTTCGGTTCAATTGAATTGTCATCCCTAGGCTTAATTTGCGTTTTCATCAATTGAATTCAGTTTTACTTTTTTATATTTTTCTTTTCTAATTTTTTACATTATCATACTGACATGACCGTCGTTGTAGGGATGTCATGTAAAAATAAAGTTATATATCTGTTCTCACTAGCAAACAGTACGTCCAGAGCCGAACCACAGAGACTGAGTCGGTCCTTCTTGCACGTTTAGTAACTAGACAACTTGACAATTAAAAGACTCAAATCTGCCCGCTGTCTTCCATTCAATTTTCTTCCTTTATCCGAACTTTACTCTAAAATTGCCATTTTAAGTATTTTTTGTATTAAGACCTAAAATCAGTTTGAAATATAGAAATTCGCTAAAATTATTAAATAATACTCCAAAATATTCCGAAATTAGGTGAATTAAGAATAAATGAGACATAATAATTTAGTCTCATCACATACATTATTTTTGTAAGTAAAGAACAAATGAAATAAATATTTCATGATTTTGTGTGACTCCCCACAATGGATTTAAGCAGAATTTCTTTTACTTTTTCCGACTAGAAAAAGCAAATGTGGATAAGATTAGATACGATGATGCCGATGTGAAATGAAAAAAAATTTATTACCACGCTTCAAAATAAGAAGCATGATAAATTATCACTCATCTAACTTCGAAGCGTGGTAATAGGTGTACCACATATCCACGATTCATATTTTAATGCATGGTAATAGGTGGCACACTTATTATAACGTATGGTACTCAGACTATTAAGGACGTTTGCATTTATGATGTTTCCCAAGCGTGGTAAATACTAATGAAACATGGTAAAAAGATTGTATCTGTAGTAGTGTGAGATTTTTCTATCCATACAGAAAGAAACATAAATACGGCTTATGCCTACATACTACATTTTACAAGAGTAATAAGCGAACATAGGCCTAACAATGTCCTGAACAAGCTTGGTTTATGACACATAGTACGAGTCGGATAATGTAGTATGAGGTTAACCAAATCATAAATTAATGAGGGAGAAATAATTAGATGAAGAGACTAAAAAAATAGTTAGAGAGCATACATACAAAAAGATAGTTCGGGCGAAATCACGACATAATTTTTTTTTTGGGAAAAATTGATGAACTTTCGAAATAATGAGCATAAGTTCAATTATAATTACAGTTCATAGAAGATATTTCAAAATATAGCATCTGATTTAAGATGTATAATTGAGAATAAACGAAAATTATTTTTTCAATTACGATTTCGATAAAAAAAACCAAAAGGCCGATTCAGTGATAATAATAAAATAACATCTTAAAATGAAGTCTAATAAAAATAAGGGATAAAATCTAAAAGAGGTTTTGAACTATAACCACTTACTCAATTGCGGTCTGAATTAGCATGAGTGTCAAAAAATGTGCAATGAAAAAAATATTGGACTGATTTTTTAAAATAAAATTTATCCCTATCAAATAAATAATATCATTTTGCGCACATAAATAAAATAATGTCTTTTCATACTCAATCATCCGTAATTATTAATAAACTTAATAAGATCAATTATATTTAAGACTCAAACAAAATGATTTTAAGCATCATCCGAAATCAGTCTAATTTTTTTCCTGTCGCACCTTGTGGTAGTTCAGTCCATAATTAGATAAGTAGTGATAATTCATGATCCATGTTGAATTATTATTTCTCTAAAAACAAAGGCTCGGAATGTAAAGATGTGAGAGGCTATTACACAAATGAAAGAAAGTAAGAAATATTTGAATTTTTAGGTTGTGTTTGGTTTAGGAAAAATTTGGTGAAAATTTTATAAAATTTCATATTTAGTTTAGATAGAGAATAGGAAGGAAATAAAATTAAGTGGAAAATTTGATAGAAAATATTATTCTAATTTTAAGTCTACAAATCATAGATGTTTTATCAAGGTTCTTTTATCTTTATACAATTCTTTTGGAAAGGACGTTTGCATGTTATTGTTTTCTTTCTTCCATGTATTTACTTTTCCTCGTATGCTCTGTTTGGTTTGCAGAAACGAGAGGAACGTTAAGAAAATGATATGAAAAATTATTAAGAGAAATATTATTTTTGATTTAAAAAAAGAGAAGAAATTAAAAAAAAATATTGAAAATCAAAATAAAAGTTTGAGTAAATTAATGAGTGTTTTGATACTTTGCTTTCAATTTTACATTCTAACTCAAATAAGAGAAAAATCCTGAAAAATTCATTTTTTTCGTTCTCCCATATAACGTTTTATAAACCAAACAAAACCTTAAAGAATATAAATTTCCATGTTTTTGTAAAAATCATTGGATGGCCCAATAAATTCTTTTGTATTGTATGATCAAGTACTAAAGACCAATTGCTTTATAGAGAAAGTTGGAAGTAAAGGTAAATATGAGAATAATTTTGTTTTGAAAAATTGTTTGTTCAAGAGAAAGTCGACGAAAAAAGAAGAAGATAAATTTTGTTGAGTTATAAAGTGTTTTTAAACTTTTAATGTTAATTTTCACTCCTAACCAAAAAGGAGTAAAATGAAATACAGTCAATATGAAGTCCGTTTTCACAATGAATCGCATTGAAGTGCGGAAAATTTGAAAGGAGTAAACAACTTAGAATTATTTAATTGAATTATTTTTGAGTGGATATCTGGAACTGGAACATGTATATAAATCATTGTTAAGTTGTCACGTGTCAGATTGACTAATCACATGACATGTTGAAAGCCATTTTTTGTTTGACAACCAATTATTTTTTGTCTCGTATCATTTTAATTTTTCAATGCAACACGTAATTGTTATACATAGGAGGGCCACCACCAGTCTTGATGCACTCGTTAAAACAACGTGCAGAATTTGCAACATACTGGGACGGCTCATTCAATTGCCGAATAGTTTAACTTTATACTCGTTGTCGAATTAGATCTAAATTATGGGGCCTCAAAATACTTAGGGGCCCTGGGGGTTGGGTCTGCTGTACTCATTGTCGAAACGAGCATAATTCTTATTACATGTCTGTGCAAAAGAGTGATTAACTAATTAATGTAGCCAGCCATATTCACCACATTTGTTGCCTTCGATAAATATAGATGACAAAATGGCACTTGGGATCACCATTCAGTTTAATTTGAAGACAATGTAGAGAACTGCTGTTTAAAACCATACATGGGGACATGATTAAAACACAGCCTAAGTAATTTGTTTAATATTCTTTCCATTCCATCTAATTTTCCTTCATCCAACTTTACTTCAATCAAATAAATGATTTCTTCCCATTTTTTCTTAAATTTTCTTTTTTCTCAAATTTATCTATACAAAACATAGCCTAAGTTATTTATTTAATTGTAATATTTGAGTGTTGAACTTTAATATGTGCAATATAAAGATATTGATCAAGTTATAATGAAATCTTAAAATAAAATAGTTTAAAATAAAAATAAATCCGATTAATGTTCTTTTGTTTTATTTTTTTTATTTTGATACGTAGGTCTGAATTGTAAGAAAAATGGTTGATATTCTTTGATAAAGCAACAAGAATAAATGATAAAGATGATTTTTTAGATCGTGATTAGAAACTGTCTGAACGATCATAATGTATCAATTTTCTCATTTTATTTAATAAATCTAGCTTCTGCAATAACAATGAGAGACATGGACTACTGAATAAGGCAGGGAGAAATTTAAAATGATTTTGATTCACTGTTTTGATTGCGTTAGTTATGGTTACCTGTTTCTGGTTTTTGAGAAGCTCCTTCTTGTGCGTTGAAAAAATGATTTGAACCCGTCTTACCTTGAAGAAAAAAATTATTACACTTTCACGTCAGTAAATGAAAGAGTGCGAAAATTCTTTCAAAGCAAATCAAATTTATTCCGATCATTCGATATTTTATGTATCTTTATAATTTTTAATTTTAACATCATATCCTCCGGAAACGCGTTCGAGAGCTCAGTATTGCCTTTCTCCTAAAGGTCGACGACACACGAATTGGCCGCGTAAGGCATGAGAAACCCAGGTTGGTTTGATTAATGAAAAGTGAATGTAGTGCTTAATATGAATTATCCATTTGCGAAGTCGTCCACTTCAACACTCTCGACATTATTGCCATGTTACTCAAAGAAGGGGAGGTCTAACAACACTAGACAATTCTTTGATAAAGCAACGAGAATAGAGGATACAAATATGCTACGTACATACCCAAACTTATAAATAACACTCACAATATCTAGCAATTGATGCGGCTTTAAAGCGCCATCTGCTTCTTCTGCTGCTCGGTGGGAAGCTTGACATCAGTTGCCAACCCCAGAGCCTCAAGCATTCTTATGACACCCCATGTCATATCAATCTGCCACCATTCAAGCCCTTGTCTCGCCGAATACTCGAAAGCATGGTGATTGTTGTGCCAACCTTCGCCAAAAGACAATAGGGCAACCCACCAGTTGTTCTTAGACAAGTCGCTCGTATTCCAAGCCCGCTCTCCCCATATATGGCACACCGAGTTCACGAGAAAGGTTATATGAATCACAAGCATAACCCTCACAGCCACTCCCCATACCAAAAACGGAATTCCACCCGCAGCGTATAGCAACAGTGTGAATGCAAGAAGATGAAGATAGTATGTCTTTTCGATGAATCGATAGAAAGGCTGCTTTCTCAAATCGCCAACGTTGTCGGGCTCTCCACATTTCGCACTTAGATAAGTTTTGTCGAGTGCCCACTTCACGTGGCTGAACCAAAACCCTTCGGTCGGGCTATGCGGGTCTTTGTTGGTGTCTGTAAACTGGTGGTGGAATCGATGCGTGCTCACCCAGTCCATCGGGTTGCCTTGATGTGCTAGGACCCCACAATACGCAAAAGTGTATTCCAACCATTTCGGGAGATTGAAACTTCTATGAGTGAGATTCCGATGGTATGAGAGTGTGATACCGAACAGACCTGTAACAATGTACAGTGCAAACCCTACCCACAACGCTGGCCATGTGAAGTAAAACGGCGAAAGGAGAGAAACCAGGTGGACGCCAACAAAGAGTACTAGCCTGCAAACGTCATTAGGCAGCCATTCACGTCCTAAAAACGGCCTCATTGGGTTCCCCTTCTCCAAGTCCACTGATGTGTGCACCGTAGCAATTTGGTCGTCGGTTGCGGATGCCACTTGTTTAACCGATGGCATCCTGCTGCCATGGTGTAACGATGACGATGCTACATGTCTGACAGACAGCGTTCTACCCACATGAAGTGGTTCTCCAGTTTTTATATGTTTGACAAAAGGTGGACGACGAGGATGGTGTTGGCAGAGAGGAAGAGACCTGAAGAGGGGAGATTGCACCTTCTTCGAAGCCATGGAATGTCACCACCCGAAAAATGTGGATTGCATTTGACTACTTATAAACTAATGAAGAAAAGAACAATATAAGAAATAAATAACTGATGACTCCTCTGTATAAAACGATTGAACACTGAATTACACCGTACCGAAAAACTCACTCGTGCTACCTAAACACTGTCGCTACCGACCAACTATTGATCTGAAAAGGAGAATTTAAATATTGAGGGTGCGAGCCGAGTGGGGGATTTCTTTTATTCTAATTGATATTTTATTAATCACGTGTGGCTCGCTCACAGTTCGTACTTTTTTATTACGTACGTGGGGGTTTATTTATCATTATATTAGCACACGTATTTTTTTTATATCACATCAAAAAGGTATATGTCAAATGCAACGTGAATGCGTGACAGACATGAATTGCGACGTAAGCCCTTTTTGGCTAGACAGTTGTCACTGCCGATACAGATCATGAAATTATTTATATAACAAACGCGCTATCTTTTCACGTAAACAGAACGTTGTAGACATGATGCAGCGTGTCTGCACATGAATGAATGAATGCTCAATATAACAATTTCACTTTTCCACGTGGGCATATATTATGTATGTATTATACTCAATATGCTTTATTAAAAATCACATAATTATTTTTGTACGATAAAAAAACGCATAAGAAATTATTTACTCACCTTAACTAGGATTGAAATCGTATACTCAATTCGTCTTATAATTCAATTCCGGTTCTTAACCTATGGTAATAACAACAATGAATTAAAACTCATAACAGATTCTGGTCAAATTGGTTCGGAGTATAATATTTACAACAGTTAAAATAATCCTACACGTATGACTAATCCTTTGGCTAGCCTACTAGCCACTCTCTCTAATTTAACCATAATAGTCCCTAATTAACTAATTCAATTACCTTTACTTAGGTGTTGATAACCCCACTAACACATGTTGTAGGTTCTATGTGTCAACGACATACACTCCTATGCCTACATGTACTCTTCAACTAGTAAACAACAATAATTAAAGAGCATAGTCAGGTCCGTCAATCGGTTGTCTTTTCCCTTCTCTATAGCTTGTCTGTCTTTCTTGGACATAAAGTAAATTCATTATACAATTGCAATACTATGGACAAACACTCAAGACAAAAGACAGCCCCCCATGCGTCCCATCCCATATACGGCTCAATTATATATCCATATTTTTCCTACGAAGAACATAAATAGATAAGCCATGCATCTGAGACTATTATACCTCATGAGGCCTAATTATTTACAGCAATACTAGTACTCACCACCAATTGCAAGCTTTTCACGCTCCACTAGACTCCACTCAATTATATATACACACTGTCGGTCTATTAACCCTAACCGACGTAGGATTTCTTTTTTTTTTTTGAACTTATTATTTGGCTCCAATTGAGTGATTATATTTTCTATTTATTATTTATTTATTATCATTATTATTTAATTATTATCAAATAAATAAATATTACATGGAAGATCTTGATATTGAAGATCTGCTTCTCCAAACTTTATTTAACTAATGTTGTCGGTGTTGGACTTAATCATAGAATGACCTAATAAGTAAAATATTGTGCGGATTTCAAAAAAAATAATCTTCTATTTTAGGAAGATTTAGTATATTTCCTATTGCTCGAGATACAAAATTTGGAAATATCCAAATATTGTCGTTTTCTTATTTTAGGAAGGTTACTAAATTACTTGTTTTGCTAGGATTAAAAATCATATTTGGCTTAGTATTATTATCTTATAAATAGAGCCGTTTATTCTCAATAACAGTAACAATTTCTTCTCTTCTCTTCTATTTGAGTGAAGTGTGAGCTAGTAGAGGTTTGTCACATATCTCTGGTAGTGAGATAACGATCATGTGCCTATATAACATCTTGATACCAAATTTGCTTTAATAGCCGCTGTGTCTGAGGAAGTATCATCGAAGCGATAAAAGCGGTAAGGCGCCGTTTATCTCAGTGAAGAAATTAAAGGTGTTGCTGGAACTGCACCTTGTGCAAAGTGACGTCACAGCATCAATGAAGATGTGGTACCTCGATAATGGAGCCAACAACAATATGACCGGCGATAAGATGAAGTTCCATTAACTTGATGAAGGCGTAACCCACGATGTCAAATTTCACAATGGATCCATGGTGCAAATCATGGGGAAGGACTCGATTCTCTTTGCTTACAGGAATGGAGATCAGTGGCTACTTGAGGAAGTGTACTACATCCCGAGACTCTGCAACAACATTGTGAGCCTAGGCCAATTGACTGAGACTGGACATAAGATGACCATGGACGATGATGAGTTAGAGGTGTTCCATAAAGATTCTCTTCATCTAATCATGAAGGTGAGATGCGCCCCAAATCGGCTCTATCGCATTCGACTGGAGTTGACGAATCCGATTTGTCTACTGGCGAGTCTCGTAGATTCAGCATGGTTATGGCACGCACGCCTAGGCCACATTAATTTCAAAGCAATGAAGCTACTGGTTGATAAGGAGATGGCAGCAGGAGTGCCACCAATCAGACATCTAAATCAGATGTGTCATGAGTGAATGGTTGCACAGCAGGCGAGGAAGCCATTCCAGGTGATGGCGCAATACAGAGTTTAGACGTCCCTTGAGCTACTTCACGTTGATCTCTGTGGTCCGATCTCACCATCGACAATGGCAGATAACAAGTACTTCATGTTGATTGCTGATGATTTCTTTCGGTGGATGTGGATTTACATCATCAAATCGAAGGACCAGGCCTTTCTCGAGTTTGTGAAGTTTAAGGCTGAGGCTAAGAACGCTTGTGGACATCGCGTGAAGACACAGAACTCGCGGTGGTAAGTTCTTATCAGCCGAATTTTCCAAGATGTGCACAGGAGCAAGTAGTGTACAAAAGAGCAAGGGACCGCACTGGAATCCTAGTTGGTATCTATGTAGATGACCTCATTGTCACTGGCGCTAATCCAATGATGATCAACGAGTTCACGCAGCAGATGATGTATGACTGAGTTCGAGATGAGTAATCTGGGATTGCTTACCTACTACCTTGGGATTGAGGTAGAGTAGTAAGAAGGAGGCATCACCATCAAGCAGGTTGCATATGCCAAGAAGGTGCTAGCTCACTTCGGCATGGCCAAATACAATCCAGTCATAATTCCCATGGAGCCGAAGATGCAGTTGTATAAGAATGTTGATGGAGAACCCATCGACACTATTGAGTATCGTCATGTGATTGGCTGTCTCAGTAGGTATCTCCTACATACTAGGCCAGATCTCTCATATGTTGTCGGGGTGGCAAGCAGATTCATGAAGAAGCCGACCGTGATGCATTAGAAGGCTGTTAAGCACATCCTGAGGTATCTGAAGGGAACGATGCACTATGTAAAAGTGTATCTCAGCAAGAGAGGCCCAAAGTTAATTACCGGATATTCTGACAGTGATCTAACCGGTGACATGGATGACAAGAAGAGCACGAGAGGTATCGCCTTCTACATCAATGATAGCTTGGTCTCATGAAAATTTGCAGAAGCAGAAAACGGTTGCATTATCATCGTGTGAGGCTGAATTCATGACAGCAACAACGACGGCATGCCAGACGATGTGGCTCAGGAGTTTGTTAGGGGAACTGACTCAAGAAGAGCCCAAGACGGTGAAGCTGTTAGTTGACAATAAATCTATCATTACCTTGATGAAGAATCATGTCTTCTACGGGCGCAACAAGCACATCGACACAAGATTTAATTTCATGCGTGAGTGTGTCGAAAAGAGGACAGATTGTTATGGACTTCGTTTGTTCAGAGGAGCAGAGAGAGGATATTTTGACCAAGGCGTTGCCGGTGGTGAAGCTGACAACACTGCAGATATCTGCTTGGAGTCCGTGATCTTGAGCCACACCAGGATTAGGGGGTAGTATGTTGAGCTTAATCCTGGAATGACTTAATGAGTGGAATATTCCGTGGATATTTCCAAAAAAATATAATCTTCCAGTTTAGAAAGACTTAGGATATTTCTTATTATTAGAGATACATATTTGGAAGTATCCAAATATTGTTATTTTCCTTATTTTAGATAGGTTACTAAATAGTATTTTGGTAGGATTAGGAATACTATTTGTCTTAGTATTTATACCTTATAAATAGGGTTGTTTATTCTCAATAATAACAATAATTTCTTCTCTTCTCTTCTCTTTGAGTGAAGTGTGAGCTATTAGAGTTTTACCATATATATCTGGTAGTGTGATATTAATCCTGTTCCTAATAGTCGGTTATACCGAGCGATGTGGAAAACCCTAAGGCCACAAACCTCATTTTGAGGGCACTCTTGGACTACTCCCAAATTGGCCCATTGCAGTTGTTCAAATGTGATCTTTTGCATTGTCTATTTTTTCAATAACCACTCTTAGATTCTTTTCCATTATGATCTTTTCACGCTTGAGAATCGTTACAATCTATTACATTTTAGCGTTATCCAACTGTTACAATTTCAGGTGTCTGCTTCTAGCCACACAACTGTTTATGTGTCTACCCAGATGGATTTGCAAGGTTTGGATCTGTGAAACGTCACTTTATTTTTACACTTCCGAACTGTCAAAGTCTGTTAAGATTTGCGTTGTTGCGAACTTTAATGTTCTTATCGTAATGTAACAGTTGTGAACCGCACAAATCACCTCTGCAACATCCCAAATCTAGTTTTCGGCAGAGACTTTCCCTGATGCTCCTTCTCTCCTCAAGCCACGCCCGATGCTCCCAATCCGGCAGTCGACCAAGGCATTATTCTCAGACGCCCGACGCCCTACGCTCCCCACCCTTCCGTAGTTTGCACATTCCATTCAATCAGGTACATTTTCGGCAATCTCTAACTGTCAATTTTCTTGGTTTGTGACACATAGTATGAGTCGGATAATGTAGCATGAGATTAATCAAATCATAAATATGGAGCAGAAATATTTAGATGAGGAGATTACAAAAATAATTAGAGAGCATACTTAGAAAAAGATAGTTCAGGTGAAATCATGACCTAAAACTTTTTTTCCAGAGAAATCAATGAACTTTCCGAAATAACGAGCATAAGTTCAATTATAATTAGACTTCATAGGAAATATATCATCTGATGTAAGATATATAAGTGAAAAGAAATGAAAAATATTTTTTCAATTAATTATGATTTAGATAAAAAAATCAAAAAGCCGATTCAGAATTAATAATAAAATCACCTTAAAATGAAGTCTAATAAAAACAAAGCCTCAGAAAGTAAAGACTTGATCGGCTATTACACAAATGAAAGAAAGTAAGAAATATTTGAACTTTTATTGTTTGTCAAATCATAGATGTTTTATCAAGGTTGTTCTTTTATCTTCATACAATTGTTTTGGAAAGGACTTCTGCACGCTATTGTTTTCTTTCTTCCATGTTTTTACTTTTTCTCTTATTCTCTGTTTGGTTTGGCAAAAGTGAGAGGGAAATTAAGAAAATGAGATGAAAATTTGTTAAGAGAAATTTTATGTTTGATTTAAGTAAAATTGAAGAAATTAGAAACATAAGATTGATAATCAAAAGAAAAGTTTGAGTAAATTAATGAGTGTTTTGATACTTTGCTTTTAATTTTCCACTCTAACTCAAATAAGAGAAAAATCAAATGAAATCTATGAAGACATCACTTTTTTTTATTTTTCCCCTCTTCTCTTAAACCAAACAAAACCTTATAGTATAAATTTCCATGTTTTGGTAAAAAAAAAATCATAAGATTCCCGAATGAATTATTTTTTATTATATGATTAAGTAGTACAAGACTATTTACTTTATAGACAAGTTGGAAGTAAAGGAAAATATAAGAATTTTGTTTTAAAAAATTATTTGTTTAAGAGACAGTTGAGGAAAAACAATAAAAAATAAGTTTCGGTGAATTATAAAATATTTTTAAACTTTCAATGTTACTCTCGGTTCACACATCAGCTATCACACCGGTTTCGGGTTAAATTTGCAGACCTTTTGTGTGAACAACGTGCCGACTTTGCAACATAATGGGATGGGACGGCTCATTCAATTGCTGAATAGTTTCTTTATCTTCATTGTCGAATTAGATCTGAATTGATGCGGGGCCTCAATATTAAATTTAGGGGCCCTCGGGCGTTGGCTCTTCCTACTGGTTGATTGAAACGAGAATAAATACTACATGTCGGAGCCCCTTTTAGTGTTTTTCCCATAAATATATGACAAAGTGGCACTTGGGGTCACCATTCAGCTTAATTTAAAGACACAGTAGAGAACTGCTGGCTAAAACCATACATAAGGACATCATTAAAACACAACGTAAGTTATTTGTTTATTTTTCTTTCAATTCCATCTAATTTTACTTCATCCAAATTCACTTCAATTAAACAAATAATTTTTTCTCATTTTTCCTTAAATTTTCTTTTTTCTCAAATTTCTCCTATAAAACATAGCCTAAGTTATTTGTTTAATTATGATAATTGAGTGTTTAACTAAAATATGTTCAATACCAATTTTGTCTATGAAAAATATTGATAACTTAGGCCGTATAAAGCTTGTGAACTAATTGATAATTGAGTGTTGAACAAATTTCTCCTAACTAATATTGATAATTGAGTGTTGAACAAATTTCTCCTAACTAATTATCACGCCGTATAAAGCTTGTGAACTTAATACGACGTTTGTTAAGCTAAAACGCCGTATATAGTATTACCAGTATACGATGTTTTTGCCTAATAAACACCATATTTTGGTAATCCTAATCCTACTCTGTCTCGTTTTCACCCTTAACTGAATCTATAAATATTATATGGTTAACGGTTCCATGATTTCACAATTCAGTTCCATCGTGTTTACTTGTATTAAACGAGTATGTTTTTTTCATAAATTATTCATAATAAATTTATTACTTGTATTACATATATATATATATATATATATATATATATATATATATATTATTCCATGATTTTATTATTTCAGGTACAAAGAATGGCAAATCGAAATTGGGTAAGTGTTTGAATTTTTCAAATGAAATGGTGTAATTTATTACTAAATTTTATACTCATTTAAGTTATTTGAGTTTGTAGTGGGCTGCGTCGATACTATGAAGCTGATGGCATTAGAGATCGCGGGTGCCCGACTGCTACAGAATGGAGATTGCTATCTGTATGTGTTTCTCACTTTAGGTGTTCTTTTTATTTTTTAATGTTTTAGTTGAAAAAATTAAAATATATTTTCATGTTTTTTGTAAGTTCCACAACAGCAAGACGATAATGCATGCGGGTATTATGTCATGCGGTTTATGTATGACATAATATCACATATATCGGCGGCATATAATGATTTCCATATGGAAGACCTTCAAGATGTAAGTAGAGAGTCTTAACTACACTACTTTGAAGTTTAATTATTTTATATAAAATGATTGTTTTAATTTTAATTACTACGTGTAGGTTTTTCCATTCGGCCCGCAACCATACATGCCAAAACAACTCCTGTAAGTTTAAGATGTAGTGGGTCGGACCGCTTTAGAGCATCATCGAGCTATGAGCGGTTTTTGATATTAGACAGATAATTTGAGAACAATACCTTGGTTGTCTAATTTTAAATATTAACGTATTTTATTATAAATTCAAATTTTGTCAAAAAATATTGATTTACATGAATTCAATTTTTTACTGTTCTTGTTATTCATTATAAAAAATTATTAAAAAAATTCATTTTTTGTTTTTAATTAATCCAAAAATTGATATATTTAATTAATTAAAATAATAAATTAAATACGATTAAAATTTAAATTTATCTAAATTACGACATTTTTAATCCAAAAACACCGTTTAAGCTTATAACCTAATACGGCGTTTTTGATCCATAAATGCCGTTTAAGTTCTTATCTTAAATGGCGGTTTTGGAAAATAAACGCCATATTAAGTTATGAGCTTAAACGGCGTTTATTTTTAAAAATGCCGTATTAGGTTATGAGCTTAAATGGCGTTTATGGATTAAAAACGCCGTAATAAGTGGTAAAATATACGACATTTATTTGTTACAAACGCCGTATTAAGTCTTAATATAGACAGCGTTTTAAACCTTAGACTTTATACGACGGTTGCTTGTACGACGTTTATTAAATGCCGCATAAGACTTAAAAAAACGCCGTTTTAGAGCCCGTATGGCGTGGTGTCAGCCACTGCAGCGAGGCTAAGTAATACAATCAAATGCAGGCCGGCCATTAGACATCTCGTCACTTGTGTGCATCTTGTGCCAAATGATATACAGAAGGACACCATTTGCCGAGCACAAAACCTGCAATCCTCTGCCCACCCATCCCTCCTCGTCCCCACTCACATCCTGCTCTTTAATTTGTCCCATTGTTGAAGAGTAAGAAATTAATGGGCACACAAGCTGATCCATCCAATAATCAAATTTCACAGGACTGTGACCTTGGGACATCTGAACAGATTGTTTTCTTAAATGATAGCAAGAAGCTGAGACAAACGACCTTTTCCAAACAATCTCGATTCTGAAAGCACATTCAGGGAAGACATCGATTGACAAATAACCACAATAAACAATGTCATACAAAGGTCTCTGTAATAAAAGAAAATGCGTGCGAGAAATCAGATTACAAAAATCATTACGAGATGATTGGTGTAGTAAAGGAAAGTAGTTACTAGGGCAGTCGCTTATGTTGGAATTAGCCATCTGGATGAAGAAGCAGAGGCAAATTTGATGGTCCTTTCTGATCTGGGTCACGGTAGTGAGGCACTCTTTTGTTGGCTGGTTGGCTTTGGCAGAGACGAAGGTCAGACAAGACGCGATCTTGGTGAAATCTTCACTGCATTTGCTTTATAGATTATCATCTTCAGCTTTGACAATCAGGGCGATGGTGGAGCAGAGGAGGAGGAGAGCACAGATGATGAAGTTTGGAGGTTGTTCCCAATGTTGAAGAGTAAGAAATCAACGGACAAACAAGCTGATCCATCCAGACTTTCGATAATCAAATTTCACGGGATTGTGACCTTGAGGCCAACAGAACCAGCAGAAGGTCGACCATCGGACGCAATCGGCTGAAATGAAAGGAGGAATGGCGCAGATGAAGCCAACTAGGGTTTCACAGCTACGAATTCATGCTGCTGGAGGTGACAAATCTTTGGAGTCGGCGCTGCGGCGGCTGCACGACCACGTATGCTGCAACGGAATTCACATCGGAGCGATTCTCAACATCGGTCACCGGAGCTGGGTAATGGGTATAACTGGAATGTTAATTTATTTCCTTCTCCGTTTTCCATCTGTATAAATAAACCCACCTCAAAAGGTGGTAATAATAATACGTTAAGAGTACGTTTGGTAGCAGTCCTGTTATTAATAGTAATGGAATAAATAATCCCACCTAATTTAGAGGGATAAATAATCCTGATGTTTAAAGCTAAAATCTATCTATTGGGATTATTAATACTTATCCTATTTGCAACCAAACACGCTACACTATTATTAATTATCCTATCCGACTATTAATCCGGGCTACTAAATGTGGGCTAAGTACATAACAAAATTTATTCCATGTATTATTAGGACGTTATCAAAAATCCAACCAAACACTACTAAACTGTATTAATTATCCAATACAGATGCTTATCCGTCCTACCAAATGCGCACTAAAGGTATTAACCTGTTATAGTGTTAGTAAAAATGTATGAAATAAATATTTTATGTATTTCTAGTGACTCCCCACTATGAGTCTAAGCATAATTTTATTTACATTTTTCAACAAAAAAAAAGCAAATGTGGATAATATTAGATATGACCATGCCGATGTGAAATTAAAAAAAAATTATTATCACACTTCAAAATAAGAAGCATGGTAATATGTCCATCACCTATACTAGTTCCACTTATTCAACTTCGAAGTATGATAATAGTTGTACCATATGTCCATATCACCATGCTTCATATTTTGAAGTGTGGTAATAGGTGGTGCACTTATTTCAGGGCACGCTTGGTACTAGACTATTCAGGACGCTTGCATTTACCACACTTCCAAAACATGATAAATGCTTGTAGAGAAGCGTGGTAAAATAGGTGTATCTATAGTCTTGTGAGACTATTTCTATCCCTACAGAAAGAAACATAACTACGGCTTATGTTTGCATGCTACATCTTACTAGGGTAATAAGGATCCACATGATTAACAATGTCCCGAACAAGTTTGGTTTGTGACACATATTATGAGTTGGATGATTAGCATGTGGCTAATCAAACCATAATGGAAGGAAAAGTAAGTAGATGAAGAGACTACAAAAATAATTAGACAGCATACTTACAAAAAGATAATTTTGGCGAAATCACGACATAGAAAATTTTGAAGAAATTGATGAAACTCTCGAAATATCGAGCATAAGTTCAATTATAATTATATTGGTGGGAACTCTGAGCTCATAAGAGTTGATATGTTAAAATATATCATCTGATTATAATTGAGAAGAAATGAAAAATATTTTTTCAATTATGATTTAAATTAAGAAATAACCAAAAGGCCAATCCACTGATAATAACAAAACATCATTTCAAATTGAAGTCTAATAAAAACAACAAAATAGAGCCTCAGAAAGTAAAGATGTGAGAGGCTATAACACATATGAAAGAAATTAAAAAATATTGAACTTTTTATTGTTCATCAAATCATAGATGTTTTAAGAAAAAATGAAGAAACTAAAAGAATAAGATTGAAAATCAAAAGAGAAGTTTGAGTAAATTAATAAGTGTTTTGATAAACTTAGCTTTCAAGTTTCCATTCTAACTTAAATAAGAAAAATTGAAGAAACTAAAAAAATAAGATTGAAAATCAAAAGAGAAGTTCGAGTAAATTAATGAGTGTTTTGATATATTAGCTTTCAAGTTTCCATTTTAACTCAAATAAGAGAAACATCAAATGAAATTTATGATTTCATTTTTTTTTTTTGTCTAACTTTTCCTAAATCAAACAAAACCTAAAGGATATAAACTTCCATGTTTTGGTAAAAAAAATCATTGGATAACCCAATAAATTCTTTTGTACTGTATGATTAAGTAGTAAGACACTATTTGCTTTATAGAGAAAGTTGGAAGTAAAGGAAAATATGAGAATTTTGTTCTAAAAAATTGTTTGTTCAACGGAAAGTTGAGAGAAAAAAATAGAAGATAAATTTTGTTGAATAATAAAGTGCTTTTAAACTTTCAATGTTACTCTCGGTTCAAACATCAGCTACCACACCAGCTTCGTGTTAAATTCCTGACCTTGTTTTTTTTTGTGAACAACGTACGTGCAGACTTTGCAACATACTGGGATGGGACAGCTCATTCAATTGCCGAATAGTTTCTTTATGCTCCTTGTCGGAATTAGATCTGAATTGCGGGCCCTCAAGATATTAAATTTGGGGGCCCTGGGGCGTTGGCTCTTCGTACTGGTTGATTGAAACGAGAATAAATACTACATGTCTGTGCAAAAGAGTGATTAACTAATGTGTGACCCGACATATTCACCATATTTAATTTGTTAGCTTCTATAAATATATATGACAAAATGGCACCTGGGATCACAATTCAGCTTAAATTGAAGACACTGTAGAGAACTGCCGGTTAAAACCATACATAGGGACATCATTAAAACACAACGTAAGTTTTTTGTTTAATTTTCTTTCAATTCCATCTAATTTTCCTTCATTCAAATTCACTTCTATTAAACAAATAATTTCTTCTCATTTTTCCTTAAATTTTCTTTTTTCTCAAATTTCTCCTATAAAACATAGCCTTAGTAATTTCTTTAATTATAATAATTGAGTGTTGAACTTAAATATGTTCAATAACAATTTCGTCTATGAAAAATATTGATAAAGTTACTATAACAAATTCTTAAAATAAAATAGTTTAAAATAAAAGTGTATTTGATTGATTTTCTTTTGTTTTTGGTTCATAGTTCTGAACTGCAAGGAAAAACGGTTGATCCTCCGAGAAGACCAAACTTACTAGATATGTTCCTTTGTTTATGTCTCTGTTTGGTCTAAATTAGTCATGCATTTATCTTATTTGCTGATTCAATTATTAGAAAATAAATGATAAATATGATTTTTCAGATCGTGATTAGAAACCGTTTAGAAAAGGAGGGATTGGATAGTTTCAGTGCAGCTACCAATCATAGTGTTGAATATCAGCTTGTCCTGGCGTCGCCAGATGGTATAAGCCGGATTAACAGCATTCAATACTTTCACGAATGGTGTTGACCATCAATGTGCCCGTATTGACAGCATTCAATACTTTTCCAAACTAAAAAATTTATGTGGGAGTTTGGTGGGAATATATATTGGCGCATTGAATTGCACGATTGTGGTCGTTTCAGAAGCCATGGATCAAGGTTGTGAGGCCATTCCTGATACCATGTGAAATATATGATGTGAAGAGTGAATTGTATATTTGATTGACGCATGATGTATAATATTTATAGTGATATTTGTTCCAGTGATAAGAACTCAAAAACAAATTTTTTTACAGACATTTGAATTTCTGATAATGCTTATCTGCAATCTGTTGTCGTTAGTTGTTGACCGTTTGACTACTCATGATAAGATTTATCCGTAGACAATTGTTTGTTGTTGACTGATAAGATTTTATCGCTAACATATACTGCAAAGAGAAAGAAATATAATTTTCATATGTGTAACTTATCCTAAATTTTAATTTCGTACCAACGAATCCAATTCAAAACATCTCAATATACCCAAATCTAATTAATAGTCCTTCAAAATAAATAAAAAATATTAAAAAATAGTAAAAAAAATCGAACGCCTGCGGTGTATAAACTCTCATATGAAATTCAGTCAAAAATCAACTTAACTTTATCTAACTTTCTGTTGTATGCCCGCAACCGGCTGGAGGTATTGAACTATGGCACGGACCGCGTAGCAACTGTAATGACGAAATTTTTTCATACTCCCTGATTAAAATTGATGGATGCACCACTAATCTAATCATATATAAAGGCTTGAAGCATTCTCTAGAAGAATATAATCATTCTCTATAAGCATTCTCTAGAAAGTGTGAGTTTGAAAATTATGTCATAACTGAAAAACAATGACAAATGAGTGAAACTTGAGACTTCTCTAGAAAGTGTGAGTTTGAAAATTATGTCATAACTGAAAAACAATGACAAATGAGTGAAACTTGAGACTTCAACTAATTTTGATGTTTATAATCATTCCTTGTATTATAGTGTGTCGTTAAATCCTTTTTCCGGAAAGGGAGAAGATTTGTCTTTATAATAATTTAGGGCGTTGAATGTCAATATTTTATTTACTTCTAATGGGTTGTAGAATTTTTTTTGATAGATTTGTAATATTTTAACTTTATAGTCATTGTCGAATTAGATCTAAATTCTGGGGCTCAAAATGTTTAGGGCCCAGGGTCATGGCGCGCAATACTCATTGTCGAAACGTGCATAAATATTGCGTGTCCGCGCAACAGTGATTAACTAAGGTAACCAGACAAATTCACCAAATTTGTTAGCTTCTATAAATGGATGACAAAATGGCACCTAGGGATCACCATTCAACTTAAACTGAAGACACTGTAGACAAGTGTGGTTAAAATCATGGCCTCAAGACCAGGCATCCTCACCGACTGGCCGTGGAAGCCCCTTGGAAGCTTCAAGGTATATTTAAAATCACTACACGATATTTTCAGAAATAATATGCACCTCCATCGTATATCAGTGAACCATAAATTTCTAACCGGCTGGTAATTTTTGAAGTATTTGATCCTGGCTCCCTGGGTACTCCAGAACGCATACTCATTTTTCACGGCTGATGAGAAGCAGTGGGACTTGAGCAACTTTCTCCTACTCTTGTTGCTTCCTCTGAGGGTTGTCCATAATCAGATTTGGACATCTTATTCGCGATACCGGACGGCCAACGGATCCAACAGAATCGTCGATAAGAGCATTGAGTTTGAGCAAGTTGACAGAGAAAAAAATTGGTTAGTCGATTCTCTAAATAGCTACTCACCAACATGTCCTTTACCAGGGCAAACTTGGGTTGGGGGGACAATCATAACGACTCTTAACCCTAGTCTGTTTTAAAGGAGATTGATATGCACACGTATACACTTACTGATGACCTGGAACTTGGATTTAGCGTCAAATATTCAGTACGGATCGGATCACTTTAGCTACAAATTTATGTGTTGTTATTAAAAATTTCATACCCATATATAACAATCCCGGTTTTAAAATCATCACATTTCTTCTAGACATTAATAATAGATGCGTATAGTTGAAAAATTAAAATATTATATTAAAAATTTGAAGTGGCAATATGATATGGATATTTTGATTTTTAAACATGATATGCATGTATTTATTAATTTAACTTTTAAACTGACACGTAACGAATATATTGTACACATATTGTAACATATCCGCTTAAAATTGTATGAACCATAGTTTATTTAATAATAATAATAAAATTTAGAATCTGAATCAATTAAAAAATGGTTCAATTCACCATTAGAAGAGTGCTTTAATAAAATAATATATTTATATATGTCGGATAAGTTGAAAATTTATTTTTTGTGAACTTGAAAATTTTTTAATGGTTGGATTTTTTTTGTTTACCCCATATATTTTTGATATTTTGTCATCATTTATAAAAGTTTTAGTCAGATTTTTGTAAAAGTGTTTAATATGCATATTCCGATGTGCAGTAATTCATTTTAGGTGTACGTGCTCCGTATAGAATAATGTGCATCATACAACATGATGATGAACAACGGTGTACACATTATTCTATATTTTTGTATAGAAATTCGACCAACATCTTTATAATTACAAATAAAAAAGTAAAATAATTTATTAAAATAAGAAAAATCCAACAATTAAAATTTTTTCTCGAGTTCACAGGGAAGATGGATGCTCAATATATCCATCCCGAGTGATTCTTTGGTGGACATAGTCTACCACGTGGCGGTTTACACTATCAATTGGGAGTCGCCACGTGGCGCGTTGAAAAGTCAAAATTACGCGTGACGATTTATCATTGGTTTGAAATTTTTTTGACTTTTCAACGCGCCACGTGACGCATCCTAATTAATGATCTTCACTGCCACGTGATGGATACAGTCCACCCAAAAATTTCTTATCCATCCCATGTATATATAGATTGAATTAAATGTAAACGTTATTTCAAGATGAAAAGGACACTATGTGTCAAAATGGAAGAATAATCTACAAAAGCGAAAGAAAAGACTCATATGTGATATGTCCCACTTAAATAGTTTTAGTTTTATAATTCATATGAATAATTTAGTCATCACTTCTATGAGCAATTAAGACTGATATACCTGGAAAATCATGTTCTTTGTTTCACTCTTTCATGTATTTATAATAAAAAAATGACCCATATGCATTAATAACATCATTTTTTATCTTTGAGAATTAAATAATCTACATGAAAAATTAAATTATTCAATTTCTATATATAATTTAATGAAAATATCTTTATAACTTATCTAACTCAAGCACATAAATTTTAAGTGTTTATATTTTATCTGGATAATTTTAAAAATAATTTTGTTACATGAACATATACAAGACATGACTCCTATCAAATACACAAGATAACAAATTGTTCTTTAGTAATAATTGCTTATAACTTTTATAGTTTATGTAATTTTCAAATTTTTCAGATACAAAAAATCATATAAACAAATACTTGAAGGGCAAATTAGTGAGTGATTAATATGTGCAGGGATGATCAGATATTGTTCAACGGGATATTGTTCTACCTCGGCACTGCCATCATCCCGGGAGGTAAAAAACTTGCCAATGTGGCGAGCAGACGGGGCGATACTCACACTCCTTCTCCACGCAGGCCCAGTCGAGTTTCTCTACTACTGGTTCCACAGAGCCCTCCATCACCATTTCCTCTACTCCCGCTACCACTCCCATCACCACTCATCCATCGCCACCGAGCCCATCACCTGTAAGCACCAGCTGCCCCTCAAGTCAGCCATGATGATGTGTGTTGACTGATTACCATCACATTCTAATCAAGTTTGAATTTTGCGTGCAGCTGTTTCACACCCGTTTGCGGAACACATTGTCTATTACGCGCTGTTCGCTATACCGATGGTGACGGCAGGTGTAACCGGTGTGGCTTCTGTTGGTTGCGTTGCCGGCTATATCTTCTATTTGGATCTGATGAACAACATGGGTCACTGCAACTTTGAGTTCATCCCCAAATGGGTCTTCTCTGTGTTCCCACCTCTTAAATATATCATGTACACTCCATCGTAAGTACACACACAGATAATAGAAATTTTTTCTACATGCAGAAGTGCATTTATTTCATTCACAAAACTAAGACAGATGTACGTTAGAGATTGGGGAAAAAATAAATTATTAAATATTAAAAATAACATAGTTTTTGACATGCCAATGAAGGAATTGCTGAGAAATATAGAATCCGTTTTCCTAATTTCCTTATTGAAATATATACTGCAAAAACATTTTTTTGTCCTTGTGCAGCTTTCATTCCTTGCACCATACAAGGTTGCGGACAAACTACTCCTTGTTCATGCCATTTTATGACTACATTTACGGCACAGTGGATGTCTCCACCGATGACCTTCACACGGCTGCACTGAAGAGAGAAGAAGATGAGCCGCAGGTGGTGCACCTAACTCACCTAACAACGCCCGAGTCCATCTATCACACGAGGTTGGGATTCGCAGCATTTGCCTCCAGGCCATATGCTACCAAATGGTTCATGTGGCTGATGTGGCCTGTTACGGTCTGGTCCGTGATGTGGAATCGGATCTACGGCCGCACTGTGGTTACCGAGAGGAATAGGTTTGAGGACCTGACGCTGCAAACATGGATTATTCCCAAATACAAATTCCAGGTAGCACAAATGATCTTTCAACTTTTAGGTACTGTTTGGTTTAGGAAAAGAAAATATGAGGGAAATTAAATCGCATTTTGATACTTTCTTTTTATTTTTCTAGTTTAAACCAAGCAAGATGAAAATCGAATAAAATATATTTGATGGAGATTTCACTTCCCTACAAATTTCTTTTTCGTAAATTTTCTATAAGGAAACAAAAATGTGAGGAAAATTGATAGATTTCAATGTTAGGTATAGGAGAAGTTAGGAAGAAATAAATTAAAAGAAAAAGGTATTTAAATTAAAAAGTGTTTGATGTTTTCCCTATGATTTTTTACTCTAACCAAACATAAAAAAAATGCAATCCATTTTACAAACTCATTTCCATCTCATTTTTCTCTCAAAGCAAAGGGTTAACCTATCTTTGGTTTGGTATATATAGGAGGAATTTAGGGATGAAGGGTAGCTCTCAGTTGGTGAGCGTCTCACTTGAGAGGGTTTATAACTATCGAGTTTGAATTTCCAAGGTGGAAAGTGGGAACCATTATTGATCCTTATAAAAAAAGTATATATAGGAGGAATAAAAATTAGCGGGGAAATGAATTCTATGTAGATTCCATATTTCTTTTGTTAGTTTATGAGTGGACGATTATAAGTAAACTATCGAATACTCTTTTACTTAACCAAATATAATTTCCTTCTATTTTCTACATTTATTCCCATCTTTCTTGAACAAAAAAATAATGTCTTTTAACTTTCAATCTTTTATTTTATTTATTTATTTCAATTTTTCTTAGCCAAACAGAATAATTTGTAACATCACACTGTTAAAAATATTTATTAATAATGACACAAAAGTTCATTTACATAATGTGGGGCATGATAATCGGCTTGCTTTGTAGTTAATTTACAAAATATTTTATGTAAATCAGCTTTTTATGTAGAAAAAGAAAATATGAGGGAAATTTTGAAATTTTATATGTTTGTTTCAGATTAAGTTTAATGGAAAGAATATTTTTTCAAAAAAAATAAATTTAATATCGTTTTAATATATTATTTATTTTTTCATTTCAAACAAAGTACAACGAAAATTGAATAGACTAAGACTGATGAAGAATTCATTTTCCTCCAAAACTTTCTTTAAACAAGTTTTCATAAAAAAGTAGATTTCTATTAGGAAACAAAAATGAGAGAAAATTCGATAGAATTCTATGTTTGGCTTAGGAGAAGTTAGGAAGAAAAAAAATTAAAAATTCAGTTAAATTAAAGAGGGTTTCATACTTTTCTTATAATTTTTTTCCTCTAACCAATCATCTCTAAAAATGAAATGTAATTCATTACAAACTCATTTTCTTTCTGATGTTTTTCTCCCTCATATTATCTGTAACAAACAAAGGCTTAGCCTATATATTTGGTTTAGGACACACAGAAGGAATGAAGATGAGGGAAAAAATGAATTCTATATGGATTTCAATTCATTTTTC
>NQLW01001006.1:0-49806 GCA_002312845.1 Kalanchoe fedtschenkoi
GAGCAGATTGGAGATGAGAGGAGCAGTCGAACGGGATGGGAAATTTAGGGTTAATTCATTCTTCCCTTTCTTCGTTTCACTAACAAAATGATATAACGGTCAAAATGCCAAAATTACAATTCAACCATAGTGTTTTCTATATTACTAAACAAGACCCATGCGTAACATAGACTCAGTGCACAAGCTTAGCTAATCCGCAAAGCAGTCTGCATTCCTCTTCCATCCAGTCAGAACTTGCGCATCAAACGTGAAGAAATTGCGCATTCACATTAATTTGGAAGATGACTACAACTTCAGATAAAAGCATCCAAAAGACTACGTTTGGGGAGTCTGCTTGAGGGAAGGCATATTTAGGGACGGTTATCCAATGTATGAGAGAAAACATAACCAGTGTAAGCAAATATGATCCTTTGAGAAAGATAGTTAAGCATTTTCGTTTAGAGGGCGTTCCTCGTCAGAAAGACGGTGCGCATTTCGTCTGGGATCACCGACCCTCCTTTCAAGAAACTTGATTTTCGTGCTGTGGAGCACTTTGCAAGCTTCTCTTATATCCATCCGCTCATTTGGAGAATCCACTGAACAAGCAACGCCTACCTCAATGATCGCTGCTAAACAATCCTGCACCCATTTCACGTCCACATTCTCATGATGCGTTCCATTGTAATCATTTTCAGCGTTGAGCTCAGCAAGCAAAAGAGAATCCACGATATCGGAGATGTTAGAACTCGTAGTTCTGGATTTGCAAAAATTGTGTAGCCCGGTATTGGCGTTGAATATCTCGTCGGTAGGCCTCCTTCCGGTTACCATCTCCAGCAGCAAGATTCCAAAGCTGTACATATCGCCTTGTGTAGAAACTTTTCCTCCCATTCCGTATTCTGCAGCATTTTTTAGTACACATTTCGCCATAAGTCTATATTAACTAATAAATACATGAAAAATAATAAGTGGTTTTCACATGTTAAAATTACCTGGGGGGACGTAGCCTAAGGTTCCCTTGATGCGGAGTGAGCTGATGCTTTGTTCCTGGCTCGAGTTATCAGACAATCTACCCCGTAAAATCTTGGCTAGTCCGAAATCCCCCACATGGGCTACCATGTCAGCATCGAGAAGAACATTGCTGGGTTTCAAATCGCAGTGAATAATTTGTGGTTCGTTGTGGCAGTGAAGATACTCCAATGCAGACGCAATCTCAATAGCTATGTCCAGTCTTTGATAAAGATTCAAAATTCTAGATCCGTGAAGCCAACTCTCAAGACTCCCGTTAGACATGAGTTCATACACCAAAGCCAGGAAGTCGTCTCCTTTAAAGTCCAAGCTTGAGCAACAAGATAAAATTCGAAGAAGATTTCGGTGCCTGATTGTGCTCAGGACTTTGCATTCTGCTTTGAAACTCTTGATTGCACCATGCTTCTCAAGATTCATCACCTTCACAGCTATAGGCTTGTCCCAGAGAGCACCTGAATGGACGGAACCAAAACTACCAACACCAATTAAGTTAGCCACTGAAAAGCCACTAGTGGCGTCCCAAAGTTGTTTGTAAGACAACCTGAGATACTGTCCTTCACCAACCAGAGAGATGGCCAGTGTGTTGTTACTCTTCGGCACCTTTCTGCAGACCATCCATGTGAATATCGACACAAGAACAAAGCCAAAGAAGATGCTCACCGTCATTGTAATTATAAGCGCAGTAGACATGTTGCGTCTCCTTTCATTATTAATTTTATCGAAATTCAAGCATCTGGGCAAGTGTAGTTGGGGAATCCCTCCACAGAGCTTCTCATTTCCTTGAAAGGAAAATCCAGTGAGGTTACTGAAAATACCTTTCGTCGGAACTTGACCTTCAAGTTGGTTGAATGAAATGTTGAGGACCTGTAAGATGCGAAGATCTTGTAATTCACTGGGGATTCTCCCTTCAAAAGAATTTTCTTGCATTCCAAGGAATTCTAACATTAAGCATTTACCCAACTCTGTAGGAATTTCACCGGAAAAACTGTTGATGGAGATGTCCAAGTGATTCAAATTAATCAACTTGCCGACTGCTGCTGGGAAATATGCACTGAAAGAGTTGTCAGACATATCTAGTACTAACAACTGATCAAGACTGCTTATAAGTTTTTCTGATACCATTCCACTCAATTTGTTTCCACCAAGTAATAAGTAGCGCAAACTAGAACAATGTTGTAGATTTAAAGGTATGCTTCCTTGGAGCCTGTTTCCCTCCAAGCCCAGTTCAAACAGGTTTTTCAAGTTGCCTAAGGATGAAGGGATAGTGCCCTGCAATCTGTTTCTTTCCAAAGTCAATCTCTGTAACATGACCAGGTTCCCAATCGAAAAAGGAATCTCTCCGGTAAGACTATTATTCTCCAACCCTAACGAGATCAAGCTAGTTAAATTTCCTATTTCAGCAGGAATGTGGCCAGAAATCATATTAAACCCCATCAAAAGACGTTCAGTCTTGCTTGAGAGGTTTCCGATGGAACGCGGTATCATGCCCCCGAAATGATTTTCGGTGATGCTTAAAATCCTCAGACTGGTGAGATTGGTCATGAAGTCCAAGTCACCTTCATTCTCACCTCCCAAGTTGTTTCCCTCAACGTTAAACAAATCCAAATACTCGAGCCTTCCTAGATCCCGAGGAACGTTCCCATACAAATTATTTTCACTAACATCAAACTTTTGTAGGGCAGATATATTCGATAGAGTTGGCGGAATGATTCCAGTAAAATTATTCACCCCAAAAAATGCAAATCTAAGATGAGGAAAGTGAAGGCCCATATTCGGTGCAAGCGTGCCCGAAAGCTGATTAACTACCAAAGATAAGATCTGGAGGGAAGTCAAGTTATACAAAGAAGAAGGGATTTTACTGGAGAGGGAGTTTTGATCCAGAGACAAGAATTTCAAGCTCTTTAGTTTTCCGAGATTGCTCGGAATCCTTCCTTGGAGTCTGTTTTCGCCAAGTCCCAATTGTATAAGAGATGAGATGTTTCCGAGTGAAGCTGGGACTTGTCCTGTGAAGTTGTTGACTCCCATGTAAATAAATTGGAGGTTGGACATGGAGCCGAGTTGGTCTGGTATTATCCCTGTTAGAGCATTGTGAGCCAATGCAATAGTGAGCAATCTGGTACAGTTTGTGAGATGCAGAGGAAACCCGCCCTGTAGAGCATTGTAGGACACATTGAAGACCTCCAATCTGGAGAGAAGCCCGATCTCTTTGGGTATGAAGCCCTCCAGCCTGTTCCCTGATAAGTTGATCACTCTCAAGAATGAGAGGTTTCCAATGAAAGGAGATATGACCCCGCCAGTCTTGTGATCTTCCAAATCAAGAGCAGTGACCCTCCGGTGACGGCCATCGCATGTGACGCCTACCCAGTTGCAGAAATGAAGAGAAGCGTTCCATGAACTCAGCGCTTCAACACTCTCTGAAGAACCTCCAACTAGGCCAGCCTTCAGGGCGAGCAGCGCAACATGATCAGTTTCATTACCCGAGGCTGTCATCATACTTCTCATTGGCAGACACTCAACAGCCATATGGTTACACCGTATACTGAGAAACAGAATCATGGTAAGCAAATTAAGTGATGTCCTCATGGTGTCTGGTAGCAGCAGCTTCCGGCTATTCAAGTCAAGACTTGTACAAGAGTTTGCCTGAGCCCTGCACAAAGCTCTTCAACTTAAGCGCGTGAGAGTTTTAGGGTGGAAATGCTAACGTATCAAGTCTTGCAGTGAAAGCTGCCAATCATGCTTGTATCAATATTTGATTAAACTAATTGAAAGAGTCGCAGGTCCTTTAAAAAAAAAAAAAGCATCTCTCCCGCAACAAACAACGTTTACAATATGCCAATATAAAAATGGGTGTAAGATGGGGTTGGCGTCAAAAAGGCGACGCCACTCTCCGCCACCAACAACCTTTACAATACACAATGAAGAAAAATAGGCACAAGAAAGAGCTTTCGTTTTTTTTTAAACTGCAGCTTCTTTTATCCGAGTGCGCGGCAGGCACGCCGCTCTCCGCCTTTGTTTATTGTTATAGTTTGGAGTTAAGAAATTTTTAGGCGGACATTAGAATGGACACAACTAATACAGAGTCATCACGTGTTTTATTTTACTAATCTCTTGTCACTTTGAAAAATTAAAAGAAATTTAAAATCAATGATGAATATCATTTGTCATTTTAGTTTTTCAACGCGACATATAATGACTCTTTATTGGACGCCCAAGAATTGTATCTACCCAAGAATTTCTTCTTCGAATTATGTTCAAGGCATGGTGTGTTCAGAGTATCTGAACGTAAATGGATACTCTAATCTTTACATAGGAGTGTTGTTAGAAAGTTGGTTTCACACTCAAAACCAATTGACAATGAGTGGGAGAGTCCAACTATACTTATGGATGCAATCTTATGAGCTAATGGGCGATGTGCGACAATGTCCCTTAATATGCACCAAACACCCCCCATCACTTGCGAGATCGTAAGCGGACGAAACCGTATTAAAGGACGTAACCAACACGTTAGACCGGTTCATCCAGGGGTGCGGCTAAAACCCGCTCTGATACCATGAACTATTCTCTTTTCGGTTTTCCAAGAAACTTAGGACTTACTCAAATGGAGAACCCTAACTTCATTGATGAACAGATCGAAAGTGATTGTATAATTTTGTTTTCACGATTACAGGGCTTTTATACTGAGAGAGAGAAAAGCTAAAGGAGGAAGAAGAACGAAACGACACCGTTCTTCTCTTCCCTTGAATGAAGAGCACGCCTTCCTTCGACGCTGCATTTCACATAAAACGCAGCACACAGAGTTGCAGGCTTACTCCTTCTTCACTAATTGCCCTGGTTCTTCCTCACAGTTCTAGCCACCTAGATTGTTCTGATTCTGGTAAGAAGTGTTCACGTGCTGCTAATTTGTGTTGTAAACTATTGTGATATCAATAAACTCTCTTTTTTATTTAATCAACATTTATTTTCATCAAATTTTCCCTAAACTAAACACATCCTAAAGGTAATTAGTGACACTATGCATATGTCTAACTGATTTCCCAAAACTCTTTAAATATGTCCGGTTGACGAGCTCAACCTGCGTCCTGACCGTCAAACTCCAACCCTTTCTTGTCCTGCAATTCAAATCATTGAAACATCCAGAATTTATTTTTTTTCGTAAGTTGATTTTATTTAAAGAAAGAAAGGATACTATGAGCCTACAAAAGCACAGACTCTCGCCTAAACGCAGCCCCTACAAAAACTATGGCAGCCAAAAAAAAAAAATCCAGATCTCTCACATAAGCCCTCAACTTCATGAAGCCAACTCTCCGGACTCCCATTAGGCATAAGTTCAAACACCAAGGCCACAAAGTCAGTTCTTTTGAAATCCAAGCTCGAGCAACATCAATTTACTATTCGATCAGTTGAATCAATCGATCCGGTCTATTTTAATTACTACGGCTCAAAGCGTAATTAGAAGGGCATGTAGAAGAAATGATAACTTTCAACAACGAATTCATTACATTTGCTGCGAAGTTTCTCAATTATTATCAATCTGTGTCCTGAGCATCAGGTTCAAAAGGATGGAGAAATGATACAAACTAGAGTTGGTGATAATGTAAGAAGTGAAATCAGGAAGAAATCCGGCAACGGCCCAGATGCTGCACAGAAGAATTCAGTTAACAAAAGCTTAAAGCGGTAATTTTTAGAACAGCAACGAGCGTGCCTCAACTACTTCGGGTTTAATTAGTTAACGGTTGTGTGTTTGTTGGACCTGAAGGATGAGAGCTTTGCCTAGAATGACTGAGAAGCTGAGCAAGAGAATGCTTGATGGGGTGGGACTGGTGAGTGGTTCAGTGGTGAAGCCATTGGTCACATTACAGGGCAGGAAGAGATTGTTAGCTTCGGTTCCTGGTGAGGTTCTCCAAACTTCTCTGAATTCTCTTTGTGAGTTTCCTAAGCTACATACAAATGCAATTCATGATTATATGGTCGATTTTATTTGTTTTAATTTGTGTTAATTCAATTTTTGTATGGGATAAGTAAGTTAATTCAATTGAATTGTAATTTGCTTTAAGTCATGGTTTCATTTTTTTCATCTCTAATCAAATAAAAAAAAATAAGAATCTAGAAAAGTTTCTCAATTTTTTTTCCTCCACGTTTTACCTAAACCAAATATAAGGTAAGCATTGTATTATCGTATACTTCTTCAAGTAAGTTTTTCTGTCAGCATTGGAATGTTGATTGATTATGCTTCGTTTATTGGCAGATGAGTTCATGGATGCGGTTGAAACAGTTAAAAAGCAAACGATATATGCTACCTCAGTCGTTGCCACCAGAATGATCTCAAACATGTAAAATCGAACATCAAAATGAAGCCCTCTCCGACACAAATTGTCAGAATATGAATTCGGTTGATGCTGGCTGACTATTGGTATTAGAATTTGGAAGAGCGCAGTGGCGGCGATGGGGGACGTGTTGGCCACGACCGGACATTGCGCATGAACAGCTTGGAATGTATTGAAAATAAGAAAGACCGTCAATTCTGCGAACTTTATTTCAGCTGAGATGTTGAAGAATGTTGTTGTTGCAGCAGCCAGAAAATAAATCGTGAAGCAGAAATGCATTCAAAAAATTGTGAAGCTACTTGTTGTGTTATGTTTTATCTGCGGATCATGATAGTTTGTTATCTGTTAAGTTATGTCTTGTTCATTATTAAGGAAGTTTTGAGTTTATGGAAACTTTGTTAACTATAATTTTCTAATATTTAGAAATCATAATATTGTTAGGATTAGAAATCTTAATCATGTTAGATTAGAAATCCTATCTGGTTAATGATTTCATCGTAGTCTATATAAACCTAGTCAGGGTTTATTTGAAAGGTAGATTAGAAAGTCATAAACTCTCTCTTGTATTCTCTTCCTAGCAGTGATAAGATCCTTGTCTTTGCCCATGGACGTAGGTCACTACGACCGAACCACGTAACTCTTGTGTCTTTGCTTATTCTCATTCTTTGTTCTAGTCAATATTTCGCTGCTCTACTCCAACAAACTGGTATCAGAGCTTAGGGTTTCATGATGGTGACTTCGTTGCAGTTTGACGTTGCACCTTTTGATGGCAAGAACAACTTTGCGATATGGAGAATAAAGATGAAGGCTTTGTTGCGGCGTAAGGGAACAGTGAGAGTTTTGGATAGTAAATATCCAAAAGATATGACTTCTGCATAGATTGAGGAGATGGAAGAAGAAGCGCTTAGAGCACTCTAGTTATTCTTGAAGGATTAGGTTCTTCGGGAAGTCTTAGATGCAGAAACAACTAAAGAGTTATGTGATAAATTGGATATCTTGTACAACAAGAAGACATTAACCGGTCGGTTGTACTTAAAGATTCGGCTTTTTAATCTCAGGATGAAAGAAGGCAGTTCCTTACAAACTCATATGGATGAGTTTAATAAAATCATTCATTACTTAAAAGGTTTGAATGAGGATTTTAAGGATGAAGATGTGGTCATCTCTTGTTGTGCTCTCTACTTAAATCTATGCGTAATTTTGTGAATTCTATATTATATGATCGAGATACATTAACATTAGAGAAGGTAAAGTCAACACTGTTGTCTGAGGAGATGTGAGGAAAATTAAAAGGAGAAGATTTTGATGAACATGCGGAGAGTCTTGTTATTCGGGAAAGATCTTCTCAAAGGGACACTAGCAAAAAATGAGAAAAGTCTAAGGGTCGGTCTCAGTCCAACCCTAGGAAGGATGTTAGCAAAGTTGAGTGTTTCTTTTGTCACCAGATGGGTCAATACAAATCTGATTGTCCAACGCTGAAAAGGAAAGGAAAAAAAATAAAAAAACCTCTTAGAATTCTACTAGTTTAGTAGAGGAAAAGTCTGAGGGACCAGACAATGTCCTTACAATTTCTGATCATGATGATCGTTCAGATTCAGATGGATTCTTAATAGTGCATGCACCTATCATATCCAATGTTGTAAAAAGCGCTAGGCGGTCCTAGGCGGTGAACAGAGCGCCTAGTGATTAATCGGCTAGGCGGGGATTAATCGGAATGATTAATCGGTCAACAAAATTTGAGACACAAATGAGTATCCTCCGCTACACTGAACAATCATCAATGCTCTAGCTAAAATAAGAATCAAAGTCATGAAAATGCAACAAGTGGAAAATGGAGAGAATAAAATTTCTTTTTGATTTAACATATAGCCTTCCATCATACAGTAGATTGAATCAAAACAAAGAATGGTTGCTTAAATACGAGTAGCCACTCACTTGTTTTTCAAAATGCAATTGTGTATGCGTTCAGAAACAAGTTTATGGCAGAAGATGAAAAGGAAGAACTTACATCATTGTGAGCAGATGAATTTCTTGGCTAGCAAAAATAGTTCAATTATTGATGTGCCCAAGGATAAGAAAAATGTCTACCAAATTTTATAGTTGAACCAATGTGACCAAGCTGGGCCCTGAGGAGAGCTCCATATTCAGCAACAAATACTCAAACAATCAGTAGCACCCCCTAAGGCATTGCCCATCAATTTAACCACAAATACAAAATTTTGTAATGAATCGCTTGCCGGTTCTGCGGCTCATCTGCTCCATTTCTGCCCCACATTGGGTTATGGCTGACGCAGATGCACTACTATCTCTAAGATCAACAATCGATCCATTCGATTCACTGCGGTGGCAGCACAGTAGCATTAGCAATCCCTGCAGGTGGTAATGCATTAAGGCATGTTTGAATGGAGGAGTGTCAAATCTCGTTCGAAAAAAATCTGAATCTCACCGGACATTTGGATTAACACGCCTTGGAGTCACTGGATCAGCTTAGAGTTTTGAGTTCAAACAAAACTCAATCTACGGCCACATTCCAAATCTTTCCTCTCTACGTAACCTCAAATCTCTCTTCCTTGATTACAATTATAACTCCACTGGCTCCTTCCCTCCCTCTATCTCTGACCTTCACCGCTTCAAAGTCGCCAGCCTCTTAAACAACAACCTCTGCGTTCAAATCTCGACGTTGCTGCTTAAGCTATGTCGTCTATACATTTTCTAATCTCTAGTTGCAGAATAATAAATTCACTGGCTCAATCCCTCTCTCAACCTACCCGATCTTCGTTACAACTTGTCGAGCAATCTCCTGCTGGTTGATATTTCGATCACTGTCGCACTCATCGACTTCAACCTGTCTTCATTTTTTGATAATCTAAACCTCTGTGGCAAACAAATCGGTCCAAAATGTCGATTAATTTCTCTCTGGAGATAACTGCAGTTCCTCAGATGAAGCCGCACACGTCCAACCACTCCAGATCGATAAAAATTATAACCGGGAGTGTCGGCGGCCTGGTTTTCTTCGTCGTCCTCCTGGCTCTCCTTCTGCCTTGAAGCATCATTAATCCGATTTTCTACCGCCTAGGACCAAATCGAAGCGTTTGAAGGAAGCTCAGCGCTTAGGCGCCGATTAATAGGCGGCACAAATCGATTTTTAGAACATTTATCATATCACTCCATTCAGTGTTTGGTTCATGACATATGAGGAGAAGAATGGTGCAGTCCTAGTAGGGAATAATGCAGAGTGCAGTATTTATGGGATTGATAATGTTCAGATTAAATGTCATGATGGTATAGTCAGAACTTCTTACAGAAGTCCGACATGTTTCTGAGTTGAAGAAAAATCTTATGTCTCTAAGCACACTAGATCGTAGCGGCTATGAATTCCATGGTGTGGGTTGAGCTTTAAAGGTAAAGAAGGGCTCCATGGTAGTGCTGAAAGAGAAGCTTAATAGAGGCTTATATGTACTTCAAGGAAGCACAGTTGCAGGTTCCGTTGACGTAGCAGCAGATTCTGAGACGGATCATACTAAATTATGGCATATGCGATTTGGCCATATGTGTGAGAGAGGAATGAAATTATTGAACGAACACGATTTCCTAAGTGGCCAAAAGACATGATCACTTGACCTTTTGAGCATTGCATTCTCGGGAAGCAACACAGAGTCAAGTTCACTACCGGTATTGACAATACGAAGGGTACGGTTGATTATATTCATTCTGACTAGTGGGACCAGTGTTACTTCTCTTGGTGGTGCAAGGTATCTCTTGACATTCATTGATGACTTTTTGAAGAAAGTTTACGTGTTCTTGTTAGCCAAGAAGAGTGATGTTTTTTCTAAATTTCAAGAGATGGAAGACTTTGATAGAGAATCAGACAGGAAAAAAAATTAAGCGTCTCAGAACAGATAATGGTTTAGAATTCATTGGAGGTGAATTCAATAACTTTTGTGTCGATGTCGGCATTGTTAGACACCGTACTGTGAGGCACACTCCCCAGTAAAATGGAGTTGCAGAACGGATGAATAGAATGCTAATTGAGAAAGCAAGATGCATGCTCTCTAATGCTGGTTTAGGCAAAGAATTGTGGGCAGAAACGGTCAATACAGCATGTCACTTGGTGAATATGTCTCTTTCTACTGTTATTGAATGTAAGACACCTAATGAGGTGTGGTCAGGTACACCTTATGATTAATCTGACTTAAAAGTGTTTGGCTGTCCAGCATATTATCATGTTAGTGATGGAAAACTTGAGTCGAGAGCTCGGAAAGCTATCTATTTGAGACATGCTAGTGGAGTTAAGGGTTTTAAATTATGGGATCCTACTTCCAGAAAGATGATGATCAGTAGGGATGTTACTTTTGATGAATATGATTTGTTTAAATATGTTGCGAAGCAGGTGGAAGTTAGCAGTAAAGTAGATGAGGCTCATCTTAAGGTGGAACTTGAAGTGGAGACATTGATGAAGCTGTGAATACTAACAGAACTTCAGAGACTAGATGGGCTCGTAGTATTACTCTTGACCGTGAAAGAAGAGAAATTAAAGCTCCGCAGAAATACGGATACTCCAACTTTGTTATTTATGCTTTGACAGTTGCTGAGAAGATAGAAGAACCGTCTACCTATTCAGAAGCTAGTAAATATGCAGAGTCTGCTCAATGGTCGGTTGTTATGGCTGAAGAGATTGAATCTCTTCATAAGAACCAAACCTGGGATACCTCAAGGTAAACGAGCAGATATGTTGACAAAGTCAGTTCCTCTTAACAAGTTCAAACATTGTTTGGACTTAGTCAGCATTCAAAAGTTTTGATGGCCCTACAGGGCAGTTGGCAAAGGCGTGGAGAAAGATCTTTTGAAGTTGGGATGATGCAAGCCATGGTGAAATTTGATGAGTTACGTCTTACATCATTAGAGGAAATTTTGAGTTTATGGAAACTTTATTTAATTAAGATTTTCTAATATTTAGAAATCTTAATCTTGTTAGATTAGAAATCCTATCTGTTTTAGGAATTCATTGTAGCGTATATAAATCTAGTCAGGGTTTATTTGAAAGGCAGATTAGAAAGTCATAAACTCTATTTTGTATTCTCTTCCTTGAAGTAATAAGATTCTTACCTTTGCCCGTGGACGTAGGTCACTACGACGTAATCACATAACTCTTGTGTCTTCATTTATTCTCATTCGTTGTTCTAGTCAATATTCCGCTGCTCTATCCCAACATTATCAAATAATTCCAATCCTAATAAATTTACTATTTTGAGTTAGTAGACAAAATAGAGGCTAGTCTACACTCAAATATGGGTCATTTAAGCGGAAATGATTCAGATTAAAATGCAGTGCGTACGTGCTCAAGTAATGAATTCAGAAAGTTAAAGTGAACATCAGACACATGAAAGTTCGTTAGAAGAAAGTAGAAATATTTTATAGACAAGACGAAGCATTGAAAATGAACTAGCCATCCTCTGAAAATTTACAAGTAAAAATTATCTGAGACCCGAAAATTACAAAGAGCCTGAAATGTTACTTATCTCCCTAGTGCACATTATTTACAGGAAAGCTAGCTGAGCAACCTAGTGCAATGTGATCGTGCCCCATTTCTGAAATGAAATTGTGGGGTAAGAACTTCGGTGAAATAGAAGTTAGAGTACTTATTTACAGGACAAAGTTCCGGTGATAGAGTTGGATGATATACCTTGGTTGGGAAGTTAGCTGTCCACTGCATAGCTTGCTTTGGTATGGGAGACAGAACCCTTACCGTTTGGAGACCTCGGGATCGCCTGTTATGAAAAAGTTAACCACTTTTAATAGCGACCTTTATGCGCCTTGATTTAGAAGTTCAAATGTGACATGAAATTCGAAGTTTCAACAGGCCAGAAATATAACTAAAAGAGGACCTTTAGCTACAGGATATTCCTGAATGCAAGTGTCTATAGCATCAGTTAACCAGATATAACAAACCACACACAGACTTACCAGATGTAGTCAACTGTGCCACAAAAACGCCTGTGTCCATGCAATGGTTTGTATACTGGACAGTGTATGAAGTTCTGGAGCATATGATCAAATAAATTGCTGATATGATATGCACTTACCAGCTGCAGTCTGAGGAGCAAGCTCTTTGCCTTCCATAGAGATATGTCCTTGAAATGCAACTCCTGGCAGAATGCTATTTCGGTTTCCAGCTTTATGAAACAGGATTAATTGCCTTTGGCAATAAACCTCACGATTCATTCATTCTTTTTATACATCATCCTACTTTTCAAAATAATATGTTACCAAATTAATCCCAGTCGGTACAACACGTTTAGAACAATGCTACCAGCTTCAAATTTATAGAACCGTTAACAATTAAGCATTGACGTTCATGTGGTGGTCCTCATCAGCAAAATGGTGCATATTTTGCCTGCCAACCCGTATCCTCTTTTCAGCTAACTTAGTTTGTGTCCTGTGGAGCACTTTTAGAGCTTCTTTTATGTCTATTCGCTCATTCGGGGATTCCATTGAACAAGCGAGGCCTACTTCAGTGATTGCTTTCATGCACTCCTTCATCTTATCTGCATCCATAGCCTCATTATTTGTCCCATTACTGTTTTCATTGTCATTGTTGAGCTCCGTAAGTAAATGAGGATCCAGAATATGTAACATATTTGAATTCATAACTTCAGATTTGCACAAATTATGAAGGCTGACATTGTCTTTGAATATCTCATCTGTGGGCCTCCTTCCGGTTACCATCTCCAGCAACAAAATTCCAAAGCTATACATGTCGCCTTCTATTGACGCGTTTGCTCCCATCCCGTATTCTGTGCTCCAAAACAATGATGGCGTGAAAAGTCTACAACTAACAAAAAATGAAACACAAGTTGTTTTGACATGTTGCTAAATTACCTGGGGGAACATAACCCACGGTTCCCTTGATGCCGAGTGAGCTTATGCTTTGTTCCTGGCTCAAGTTATCAAACAACCTACCTCGTAAAATTTTAGCTAGTCCGAAGTCCCCCACATGGGCCACCATGTCAGCATCGAGAAGAACGTTACTGGGTTTCAAATCACAGTGAACAATTTGAGGTTGGCAATCATGATGAAGATACTCCAGAGCAGATGCGATGTCTGTAGCTATGTTCAGTCTCTGACTAAAATTCAGAATTCTTGATTCGTGCAGCCAACTCTCAAGACTCCCGTTCGGCATGAGTTCATACACCAAAGCCATGAAGTCGCTTCTTTTAAAATCCAAACTTGAGCAACAAGATAATATTCGAAGAAGATTTCGGTGCCTGATTGTGCTCAGGGCTTTACATTCTGCCTTGAAACTCTTTATAGCTCCACGCTTCCCAAGATTCATCACCTTCACAGCTATAGGCTTGTCCCCAAGAACACCCGAATAGACAGAACCAAAACTACCAACACCAATTAAGTTGGCCACCGAAAACCCATCAGTGGCATCCCAAAGTTGTTTGTATGATATCCTTAGATATTGCGCTCCTTCCAACAAAGAGATGGCCGGTGCATCATTCTTCTTTGATACCTCTCTGCAAAGCACCCATATCAATATCGATAAAAGAACAAAGCCAACAAAGATGCTCACTGTCATTGCAATTATAACCAAAGTAGACATGGTGCGTCTCTTTTCATTTGTAATTTTGTCTGTAGTACTTGAGGAGCATTTGGGCAGGTGTAGTTCGGGTATCCCTCCACAAAGCTTCACATTTCCTTGAAGAGAAAATCCATTCAGGTTAGTGAAAATACCTTTTGTTGGAACTGGGCCTTCTAGCTGGTTGTATGAAATATTGAGAGTATGCAAACTACTTAGATTTTGTAATTCAAATGGAATTCCGCCTGATAAATTGTTATTCGAGAGATCAATGAATCGTGCACCCTTTAGTGAGCCAAGTGATGAAGGGATTCTCCCTTCAAAGGAGTTAGCTTGCACTTGAAGGGAATCTAAGTCTAAGCACTTACCCAACTCTGTAGGAATTTCACCGGAAAAATTGTTGTTGGAGATGTCCAAGTAATTCAAATTAATCAACTTGCCCACTGCTGCTGGGAAAGATCCACTGAAAGAGTTGTGAGACATATCTAGTAGTGACAACTGATCAAGACTCGTTATAAGTTTTTCTGATACCATTCCACTCAATGTGTTGTGTTCAAGATATAACTTCTGCAAGCTAGAACAATGTTGTAGAGTTAAGGGTATGCTTCCTTGGAGTTGGTTATCATCCAAGCCGAGAGCGTACAAGTTTTTCAAGTTGCCCAAGGATGAGGGGATAGTGCCCTGCAATCTGTTTGATCCTAAAGCCAACTCCTGTAACATGATGAGGTTCCCAATTGAACTAGGAACCTCTCCAAAGAGTTTATTGTCCTCCATCCCTAATCCGGTCAAGCTAACTAAATTTCCAATTTCAACTGGGATGCGTCCAGATAACATGTTAGACCCAAAGAAAAGAGATTGGACCTGGTCTGAGAGGTTTCCTATGGAATTCGGTATCATGTCCCCAAAATGATTTCCGGCAATGCTTATGCCTTTGAAACCGGTGATATTGGTCAGTGAGGTAATGAAGTCCAAGTCACCTTCAGTTTCAGTACCGAAGTTGTTATCCCCGAGGTTCAACCTCTCCAAATATGCAAGCCTTCCCAAATCCTCAAGAACATTTCCATACAGAAGATTTTGAGCCACGTCAAAGTTTAGGAGGGAAGATATATTTGATATAGTTGGTGGGATGACTCCTGTCAAATTATTCCCTCCTACGGACATGTGTCTAAGATGGGGAAAGTGAAGTCCGGTACTTGGCGCAAGGGTACCAGAAAGAAGATTAACAGCCAAAGATAAGATCCTGAGAGATGTCAAGTTATAAAGCGAATAAGGGATTGTACCGGAGAGGGAGTTCACTTGCAGAAACAATGTTGTCAAGCTCTTTAATTTTCCAAGATTGCTTGGAATGCTTCCTCGCAATCTGTTTTCCCCAAGTCCTAATCCTGTTAGAGATGAGATGTTTCCAAGTGAACTTGGGATGTGACCTGTGAAGTTGTTGCGCCGCAGAGAAAGAATTTGGAGGTTGGGCATGGACTCAAGCTGGTCTGGTATCATCCCTGTTAGTTTATTTAAAAAACAGGAAATGGTGAGCAATCTGGTACAGTTTGTAAGATGCAGTGGGAAGCCGCCTTGTAGAGCATTATTTGACACATTGAAGACCTCCAATCTGGGCAGAAGCCCGATTTCTTTCGGTATGCGGCCCTGCAACCTGTTCCCTGGTAAGTTGATTACTCTCAAAAACGAGAGGTTACCAATGAAAGGAGATATGGATCCACCAGTTTTCTGGTCTACCAAATTAAGAACTGTAACCCTTTGCTGACCACTTTCGCATGTGACGCCTACCCACTTGCAAAAATGAAGAGAATCATTCCATGAACTCAGTGTTTGGCTGTCTGAAGAACCACCAACAAGGCCAGCCTTCAGGGCGAGCAGCGCCGCATGGTCAGTTTCATTGCCGGAGGCTTTCCTCATCATACTTCTTCTCAGCATGGATTCGACGGTCATATAATGAGATTGCACGATGAGAGACAGAAACATGGCAAGCAAATTAAGTGATGTCTTCATGGTGTCGGGTAGCAGCAGATTCTTTGAGTGTATGGGTTCTGGTTTATGGCTACGTGCCTAGCTAGACACTCTCTACTCTATTCAGGGCTTGTAAAATTTATATGACTTTGGCTGAGTCCTATCCTCCACAAAGCTCGTCTACTTAAGTACGTGAGAGCTTGTGTTGAGAAGTGTATCGATATTGATTGGACTGAGGCCTGATCAGGCCAGATCATTGATTTCTTGCACAGGGATGAGACCCCACAGATGGAGCGCAATTCCAAGTCTGCCATTCCCGAGTCCAAGTCTCTCATTGCCAAGTCGTCGCCCTTGAAGTTGATTCGGGTCCTTAGCATTACTGGCCACAAACATTTAGCTTGCCCCACTCATCTAAATTATTAGAAATTAAATTATTATGAAAAGATTTAATTGGATTGTTGAAAGTTCTGAGTTTAATGTATAGGTTAAAGTCTTTGGACATCCTATGATAGTTTTAATGGTAGTGTAATTGTTGTTTGTTTTTTTTTTTTTTGCACTGCTTATATACACTAAGAGTTACATATATTATGTGCTAATAGTGTACTCCAACACTTGTAAATATATAAATAATAATAATAATAAAACTTAAGTAAGAACAGAAATTTTGCCTTCTTCAAAAATCTCAGTTTTCTTTCACTTGGTCCAACAAATTCGATATTAGATCAACACGATATTTTCCGAATGAGTGCATCAAATGACATCAACCTCGGTGATTACCACATTCGCCTACTCACATTAGTTCAAATTTTTGATGGAGAGCATTATAATTACTGGAGCAGTCAAAAGATGAAAACTCTTCAAGTTCGAAAAATGAACAAAAAGAGTATGCCGAGAATTTTAGGAGGAATTTGAATGCTCTTCGATATATATCTCCAATAGGGTTTAATAAGTCCATTCACCCTCGTAATTTTGGAATTATAAAGACGAAAGAAGCTTGGAATATTTAGAAACAAAAATTTCAAGGAAAATGAGAAAGTCATTTTCATAAAGCTCCAAATTCTTTGGAGCGAATTTGATAATCTCAAAATGGAGGATAGCAAATGAGTTCAGAAATTCTTTGTGCCAGTTTCTGAAAATGTAACCCAGATTAGGAGTCAAGAAGATACCATTGAAGAAAAAAAGATAAACCAAAAAATCTTGATGAGTTTATGGTTAAAATTTAATCCTAATGTTGCGGTCATTGAAGGATCCAACAAATATTCCAAGGTACATCTATCAATGCAATTTGCATACAAACACATAGCAAAAGGAATACAGCTGATTTGCTTAATTCTGCTCATTCTGTTGCAGCTCAGAGTTGATGGTTAAGCAACAATCTCAACCTGTGATGAAGAGGGTGCGTCTTGCCTGGGAACCCCAACCCTCCTTCCAAGAAACTTAATTTTTGTGTTGTTGAGCGCTTTAAGAGCTTCTCTTATATCCATCCGCTCATTAGGGGAGTCCATTGAGCAAGCAACGCCTACTTCAAGGATTGCTGCACAACAGTCCTTCACCCTCTTCACATTCACATCTTCTAGATTCGTTTCATAGTCATTGTTTTCAATTTTGAGCTCCGCAAGTAAACGAGAATCCATGATATTGAAGATATTAGAATTTGCAGCTGTAGATTTGCAAAAGTTGTGTAGGCTGGTATCAGCGTTGAATATCTCATCGGTAGGCCTCCTACCAGTTACCATCTCCAGCATTAAGATCCCGAAGCTATACATATCACCTTGCATCGACACACTTCCACCCATTCCATATTCTGCTACCAACTCCCAAAACATCAGAAACATAGAAAAAGAGAAACTTCACTAATAACTCATACACACATATATATATATATATATATAAGTTCTATGGTTTTGAGAAAAGTTGAGTTTATACCTGGAGGAACATAGCCCACAGTTCCCTTGATGCCGAGTGAGCTCATGCTTTGTTCCTGGCTCAAGTTATCGGACACCCTACCTCGTAAAATCCTGGCTAATCCGAAGTCTCCCACATGGGCCACCATGTCACCATCGAGAAGAACATTGCTCGGTTTCAAATCACAGTGAACAATTTGAGGTTCACAGTCATGATGAAGATACTCCAATGCAGATGCAATGTCCATAGCTATATCCAATCTTTGTTCAAGCTTGAGAGATCTGGATCCATGAAGCCAACTCTCAAGACTCCCATTAGGCATGAGTTCATACACTAAAGCCAGGAAGTCTTCTCCTTTAAAGTCCAAGCTTGAACAACAAGATAATATTCGGAGAAGATTTCGGTGCCTGATTTTGCTCAGGGCTTTACATTCTGCCTTGAAACTCTTTATAGCTCCACGCTTTCCAAGATTCATCACCTTTACCGCAATAGGCTTGTCCCTGAGAGCACCTGAATAGACCGAACCAAAATTACCGGCACCAATTATATTGCCCACTGAAAACCCATTAGTGGCGTCCCAAAGTTGTTTGTACGACAGCCTGAGATACTGTCCTCCGTCCACCAGAGAGATGGTCGGTGCATCATTCCTCTTTGATACCTTTCTACAGACCACCCATGTGAATATCGACACAAGAACAAAGCCAAAGACGATGCTCACCGTCACAGCAATTATAACCGTAGTAGACATGTTGCGTCTCCTTTCATTCTTGATTTTTTCAATACTCAAGCATCTGGGCAAGTGTAGTTGGAGAATCCCTCCACAGAGCTTCTCATTTCCTTGAAAAGAAAATCCAGTGAGGTTACTGAAAATACCTTTTGTTGGAACCGGACCTTCTAGCTGGTTGAATGAAATATTCAGAATATGCAAACTACTTAAATTTTGCAATTCAAGGGGGATTCTGCCTGATAAATTGTTGACCGAAAGATCAATGTATCTTGCAACCTTAAGTGAGCCAAGTGATAAAGGAATTCTCCCATTAAAAGAGTTTTCTTGCACTTGAAGGAACTCTAACGATGAGCACTTACCCAACTCTGAAGGAATTTCCCCAGAAAACTGGTTGTGGGAGATGTACAGCACGTTCAGATTAAACAATTCGCCCACAGTTGTTGGGAAATATCCAGTGAAATAGTTGTTCGACAAATATAGAAGTATCAACTGCTTGAGACTGTGTATAAGTTCCGTTGATACCGTTCCATTCAATTTGTTATTATTAAGATACAACTTCTGCAATCTAGAACAATATTGTAGATTTACCGGTATGCTTCCTTCGAGTCTGTTTCCCTCCAAACCGAGAGCGTACATGTTTTTCAAGTTCCCTAAGGATGAAGGGATAGTGCCCTGCAATCTGTTTCCTCCTAAAGTTAATATCTGCAATGTGACCAGGTTCCCAATGGAAGAAGGTACCTCTCCAACGAGATCATTATGCTCCAACCCTAGTAAGACCAAGCTTGTTAAATTTCCTATTTCAGCAGGAATGTGGCCAGAAATCATATTAGACCCCATATAAAGATACTCAATCCTGCTTGAGAGATATCCGATGGAATGCGGTATCATGCCCCTGAAACGATTTTCTGTGATGCTTAAAATCCTCAAACTGGTGAAATTGGTCATGAAGTCCAAGTCGCCCTCATTTTCAGTTCCTAAGTTGTTTCTTTCAACGTTAAATGATTCCAAATGCTGGAGCCTTCCTAGACCCTCAGGTATATTTCCATAGAAGTTATTTTCAGAACCGTCAAACTCTTGGAGGGCAGATATATTTGATAGAGTTGGCGGGATGATTCCTGTAAAACTATTAGCCCCAAAAAATGCAAATCTAAGATGAGGAAACCGAAGGCCCAAATTTGGTGCAAGGGTGCCCGAAAGCTGATTAAGAACAAAAGATAAGGTCTGGAGGGATGTTAAGTTATATAAAGACGAAGGGATTTTACCGGAGAAAGAGTTTTCACCCAGAGACAAGATTGTCAAACTCTTTAGTTTCCCAAGATTACTTGGAATGCTTCCTTGCAGTCTATTTTCTCCCAATGACAATTCTGTAAGAGATGAAATGTTTCCAAGCGAGCTTGGGACTAGCCCTGTGAAGTTGTTAGCTCCCAGATAGAGCATTTGGAGGTGGGGCAGGGACCCGAGTTTCGCAGGCATTATCCCTCTGAGACTATTGCCGGCCAGATCAATAGTGAGCAATCTGGTACAGTTTGTAAGCTGCAGAGGGAAGCCGCCTTGTAGACCATTACGTGACAAATTGAAGACCTCCAATCTGGACAAAAGGCCGATTTCTGTCGGTATGAATCCCTTGAGCCTGTTCCCTGATAAGTTGATTACTCTCAAAAATGAGAGGTTTCCAATGACAGGAGAAATGGATCCACCAGTTTCCTGGTCTGCCCAATCAAGAGCAGTGACCCTCCGGTGACGGCCATCGCATGTGACTCCTACCCACTTGCAAAAATGTTGAGAAGCGTTCCATGAACTCAGCGGTTCACCACTCTGTGAAGAACCTCCTACAAGGCTGGCCTTGATGGCAAGCAGCGCAACACGATCAGTTTCATTTCCGGAGGCTTTCCTCATCGTATTTGTTCTAAGCAGAGATTCAACGACAGCCATATAATAATGACACTGCATGATGATGAGAAACAGAATTATTATGTATGATGTCTTCATGGGCGTATGGGTGGGGTAGCAGCAGCTTATATGCTTGCTGTTTGGAGTGTGTGTGACTTCTGGGGGTTACGAGTTTGGGGTGAGTTTTCTGCACGAAGCTCTTCTGCTGCTTAAGTAAGTGAGAGCGCTTGATGGTGTGGACTACGACGAACATTCCAATTAAGTCTTTCAGTCAATTCTTATTCAGCCATACATGCTTGTGTTGACAAGTGGGTTGGACTGATATGTCGTAACCAGGCCAGATCATTGATTCTTTGCCACATGAAGGAGGCCCCGATAGATGGAGCGATCCCAAGTCTGCGCATGCCCCTTGACTTTGATTCTGAGATCTTCTCTTTTTCCACAGCGTTGTTTTTGGTGGAAAGCGTCAGCACGGCAACCTGTCATCATTTCAGGTAAATATCAATATCAACTAACTGGAGTAGTAGTGACTTTGGAAGGATGTGGGAAAATGTATATACAAATATTACAATAATTTCCTGTGAAACAAGATTAACAACTACAACTACTACTACTTGATCTCCGTCTTCTTCTTCATAGTATAGAATGTTTGACATAGCAAAATGATTTCGTTTTTGTCTTGCTCTGAGCTCATTTCTGCAAGCTTCTGATAATGTAAAAAGCAAGTCTTGGTCTTCTCTGAGAAAATGAAGACAGTATATGAGTTGACTTCAAGTCAACTAGTCAACATTACGACATGAACAAGCCATAAAAGTAGATAACCATTACTTAATATATTATTTATTAGTTAGTTTCTGGTTATTTGATAATAATTACGTACACGCCAATTCGGATCCTAATGAATTACATATAACTCATGCCCAGTTTTTCAAGCTGAGTACAAAATAGGACTCTCAAATTCCTTTACTTAATTTTTTTTTCCCTGAAGTGAGCTACGAGCATCGAAGCGGGACTAACATGATTGATTGGAAAGAATTTGCGTCCAGGATTCTGGATTACAATGATGTTCTACATAAGGTCATTGCTCGTAAGACAGGTCAAATTTTCAAGAGGACATCTTGCTAACTCATTTACGTACTTATTCAACTTGCTAACTCTATGTTTTAAGGATTGTTAAAATCAGATCGGAAATTGAATCGAATAGGAATCAAGTTTTTGGTTCATTGTTTGAACCAACAACTTTGATAAACCAATCCAGCTTTGCGCATAATTAATATTTTGAATCGGACTTGAATTAACATCTATTTACTGTTCAATCAGTTAAACCAACTGACCCGGTCTATATTAATTACTGCGGTTCAAAATGTAGTTAGAACGACGAACGAACGGATGACTTTCAGCATCGAACTGGAGAAAAATTCCTCAATTATTATTATTTAAACTGTGCAACAGTTCGAATGAATTTTATTTTTTTAGTTAGAGGCAGGGGCCCCTGAGGTCAAGCGGCGTTAGGCTTCGCTCCGATTTTACTTGTTTCTTTAAGTCATGATTACAAAATTAGAATAAAAAAAACTGAACATAATTCTATATTATGATTTACAGAAAATTTGGCGAGGAGAAAATACATGAAAAATTTTGAGGAAAATTTAATAGATTTTAATTGTGTTTCTAAATTCTTTATCGTTTTTCATCTCTAATCAAACAAGAAATAATAGATTAGAATCTATAAAGGTCCCTCATTTCCTTTGCTCAATGTTCTGTCTAAACCAAACATAAGATAAGCATTGTATTATGTAAGAAGCTTTTCTCTCAACATAGAAATGCTGATTGATTATGCTCTATATTTTTATAAAAAAGGTCATGCATGCAGATGAAACAGTTGAAAAGCAACCGATATCCGCTACCTTTGTTGCTGCCATTACAACGATCTAAAACAAGTAAAATTGAACATCAAAATGAAACCCTCCCCTACAGATAATGACAAAATATGAAGTTGACTGATATTGGCGGGCTATTGGTGTTAGACTTGGGGAGAGCACACAGGGAGGCGACAACTGACATGCCATTCACGACCGGATATTGCGCAGAACAACTTGGAATGTGTTGAAAATAAGGAAGAATGTCAGTCCTGCGATCTATGTTTCAGATGGGATATTGAAAAATGTTATTGTTGTAGCTGCCAAAAAATAAATGGTGAAGCACAAATGTATCCAAAAAAAATGTGAGGCTTGTTGTGGTATGTTTATCTGCGGATCATGATAATTTATGGTCAATTAATTCCAATCCAAACAAAAATATTATTTGAGTTAGTGGATAAAAGTATATAATTATAATATAAGAAATTAAGGAAAAAATGTTAAATTGAATAACAAAAAGTGAAATGACTAAATAACTTCATTAATAAGGTCATGTGACAGTCAATAAAACGTTAATACTTGGCACCAGGATAATGGTTATTCAATTATAAACTACGTGGTTTCGTAGTAAAGTGATTCTGTTGTTCTGAATTATAATTCTTCTTACAAATAATAAATCATTCGTGAGATGCGCTGACTCAATTCAGAATAAGACTTCAATGAAATTAGAGGCAGTGTGAAATATTAGAAAATACTTAAGAAGATTTACAAGCTCTTAAAACCATTCAAAAATGAGACAAAGTCTTTAAGTGTGATCATAAAAAAAGAAAATAAGAAAAGAGTATGGAGCTTTCTAGAACGCAATGAAGATTCTAACTAAAATAATATGCTAGAAATATATTAACAAAATTGTAGTATCATAAATATTAGCCGATGTAATACAATACATCCCAACTATCAATTCACTCATGAAAATAATATAAATACTCTACGTATATTCAATCATAATACATTCAATACATAAAAGTTAGTTCATCAAATGATCAACGAATATAAAAAAATAAACATAACTAGTACACAAGTGATGTACCAGTGTAAAAATAAATAATGAAATGAAAAACACGACATATTTTACCCAGCCTTGTTGATCCGATGATAAATAATGCAGCTTTTTTAAAAAATAAACAATGAAATGTAGTAAGAACATATACATAAAGATCTATATAATTAATAATAAATTTAACTTACCCTAAATATATACATAAAGAGCAAAAGAAAAAAGAAGTTGTTTGCATTATTTAATATTAAAAATACGACACATATCTATGATTTGACTATTTAGAGTATAGTTTAAAATTACAATTTCCTCAACATAAAATTATGATTTTGTATGAACATAACCGTTACAGTACGGTTTGACTTTTAGATTTTCTACTCAAATGAGATACTTCTAGTGTTCAAAAGATATAATACAAGACCTCACATTGCTGAAGGATGAAAAGATAATTTTCTTATAACAAAAAAATGACCAAACACTTAAATATTTATTTAAAACGAATCATAACTTAAAAAAAATAACATTGAACATGGTGTAAGTTGGACTAAAAGAAACTTTTACACATTTAGAACCAGGGAAGTAAATATACCACACTGCTTTTTCCTATTTGTTTTTTTAAAAAAAAACATTTTCTATTAATTTCTCTTATTATCCCTACATTAAATCTACTGAGATCCAGAGCATAAATACAACTCTCATTCCAGTGAAAAACAAATGATGTCAACAAAATTTGCTAAGTACAAAAATGCTTCACTTTTATCAACTTGAACCAGTACATCGTCGTTCACATTTCACTAAATGAATCGTACTGACGTGCGAGATGATATATAAGCCCGACTCATCGATTCTGAACTGTGAACGCAATCTATAATCATAGGCAAAACACTCAATTGTTGAATTTCTTTTCTGTCTTCATCGAATTTGCTTTGCAACATCATGAGCTCTGCATGTGGCACGACAGTTAATAATTCGTTTGTAAATGCCCATTGATGTTTACGAATAAATACATAAAGCAACCTTTCACCAAAAAGACTTCATTTTGTCTAACTAGATATTTGTGCGAATAAAAATATCAAGATAAAATATATTTTCAAATTTTCAAAATGAACAAAGTAATTAAACCATTGTCGCCTGTCAGTTCCAAATGTGTGCCAAAAACACCGTAAATATAGATAATTTGCTAGCTGACTAGGGGAAACTATGCTTCGTGAGAAAATGAAGTGGCGCTTATCGTTCCTTTGATCTTCACGTTCTTGAAAACAGTAACAATCTGGACCAACCCCATTTTACTTCTTCTTAGCCAGTTTATCCTGAGCCGCTGCTTGGGCAACTGATCCCACCGCTGTTCCACTCTCCCCATCAATCGTCTTTTTCCTCCCTTTACGATGTTCGACTATTGTCTAGCCATCTTCTGCTATACAAATGAGTCATGTGGTGAGATTCAGCTAAAGCCGTTTAATTGCTACAAATGAGTTGATAATCACGAGTAGAGGGTTGAAGAAAAAGTTCAAGAACAAAGCCAAGAACTTGTTCTAGTTTTCCCTCATGAGCAATTATAAAATCGTCTATTCTTTTGCAATATTTCAAACACTGGCCTTCTGTCGCAGTACTCAGTCAACCATTCTGCAAGAATTTAACTAAATCAGATAAAAAATAAAATACTAGCAACCTATCCACACAAAGTTTAATGCATTCCTCATGGAAGCTACCATTGGGTAATCAACCTTCGCTTTTTTTCAGAAATTATGTTGTAATGCACCTCTTATTGACACTAAATTCAAAACTTGAGAGCTTAATGTTATTTTTTTAAATCCAAAATGGTGAATTAATCAGAATATTGTAAATTTTTAATCCATACTTTCCATCCCAGTCGAGCAATCTTCATCACCATAAGACATGTAAAAAACAACATCTTCCATCACTTCACCACCCTTCTGCTTCGACCCCGGACCCTCGTTTGTAAAGCTTTTGGATGCGTCCACAAGAATGAAAATTGCAAACCTCATAAGCGAGCATCATTAACTATATCACTTGCTGCCAGTGGCGGAACCAGAAAGTTTACTCCGGGGTACAAAAAAAATTACATATGATAGACTAAATTGAGTTTTATTAAGTAATTTGAATTATGTTGACATAATTTTATTTATATTGAAATAATTTTTACTAGATGAGGATACAAAATATATTATTGGGGGTACAAAATTTTTAATTTGGGGTACAAATAATATAAAATTAATATTTTATATGGCTTAAAGAGTATTTTGATCGAATTTGGGTGGACAGTTGTCCCCACTGTCCACACAGTCCCTCCGCCCCTGCTTGCTGCTCCGTACAGAAACTTATTTCTACCTTCAACTCGATCTGCTGCAATTTCAATCTCTTCATCAATCCCAGATATAGAAACCACCTCATCTAGAAAGATCATAATTTCATATCCTGCCTTCAAAAGGGCCTCGACGATATCCTTATCCTTCCTTTTCTTTTTCCTGGACGCTGTTTCATCCTTACTCTTACGCTTGGCTCTGCCGACTGAGCCTGATATCAAAGCAAAAGAGCAGACAACACACTGTTCACATCATGAATCATACTAACCATCAACTTAAACCAGCTACACCAATCGGCACTGCATCATCACAGCTCACCAACAATACCATTAACTGCTTCTCCAGAATTAGCATTGCTTTCCTTAGCCGTTTCTCTCTTCGGCCTCTTCATCTTGTTAGGCCCGTTGACACTATAACGCGGAAATAAATTATCAACAAAAATTTTTAACGTGGTTCACCCAAAACATTTGGGCTACGTCTACAAATCTCACACCAACAAACTCTTCCACTAAAACTTTTAGTGAGCTTACAAGAGAGACTTCCCCAAACTGTATTTAAAGGTACAAGAAAATTTCTGAGCACTACTCATAATAATGGCTAGGAAAGTGTTTCCCTCACTACCCTCTCTTCCTTCTCTCTTCTCTTCTTTCCTCTCGGATTTGTTATGTTTGTTGTTGTTTTATTTTGTTCATAATAGAGATGGCCTTTTATAGGCACTCCACTAGACACATTTCTCACATTTCATGCACAATTTCAGCCACTCCGTAATTTCATCCACCCACTCCACAATTTCACCCTTAAAGCCATGTGGGAGGACCTGCCATTAACTAACACGTCTTACCACCAATTGCAACCATAATGCCACTGTCAACAACTTTAACGTTCTTTACCTTTACTGCCTTCACAACCCCATCTGCAGAAATTGAAGAACAATAAGCCCTACAACTTAATTAATATCCCAACTTCATATTCAACCAAACTAGACCATTACAAGCACAAATTTCAAAATTTGAAAACATAATAAAATATCACATACCTTTCGCCATGTCCAATTTTCCAGTCTCCTTCTTGTCCACCGCCTTATAAATATGAAAAAGAAGAAAATTAGAAGGGTGTGTTTGGAATCAGCTCAAGAACAAACCCTTTGGACGGAATGGCGAATTGACGCCAGGATCACTCCGGCAGCAGAATCGTGGCGTACGCTAATAGCTGAGAAACTAGCCGTTGAAAAGAGAAAACACAGCGTTACGTACCCTAACGAATTTTATAGGGCCTTCTTAATGGGCCCAAACAAATGAAGGCCCGTTATCAGTATTACTGTTTAAGCGCACGAATGCAAAGTCTGGGGACTGAAGTGAAAACAAAAGGGTTAGCCATGAGTTTAAAGTTCAAACAGATATTTAGCAGGATGTCCGACATCATCGCCAAACGGTAAAAACGGTCAACAACGAAAAGAGTTAACGGCAAAAACGACGACGTATCGAACGAATCGCATATTAGGCAGAAAGAAATCGCAATCGACAAAAGTTTCCACTCGTGTGTATGTCGATCGATTAGGGTTACACCGCAAAACGAAACTGAATGAAGAAGGATCGGAAACAGAGCATGAAAGTTGCCCTCAAAGGATCAATGTGCGGCGGCGGCGGAGGAGGAGGACGCACGCACGACATCGAGCAAATCTCCAAAGACGATGGCAGCATGCTCAGCTTCTCCAATGGGATCCTCCCGTCTCTCGGCGCCCGCAGCTCCCGCCGCGTCAAGCTCCGCCGCTCCATCATATCGCCGTTCGATCCTCAATACAGGTTCGCCTCCGTCCACCTTTCGCATATCCACCGCCTTTCGTCATCTGGGTCTGTCCAAATTTCGAACTTTAAATGATATCCGCGTCAGTTACACCACCTTTGTCCCGAGTTCGAATTTCGAATGATTTTCACCTTTACATCACCTTTCATCATCTGGGTTTGTAAAGTTTGAATTTTGAATTTACACCACCTGCTTTCATCATCTGGGTCTCTGTGAAGTTCGAATTTTGATTTGGTTTCGCTTGCAGAAACTGGGAGAATTTTCTGGTGGTGTTGGTGTTCTACACCGCTGGAGTTTGTCCGTTTGAGTTCGGCTTCATGCACCAGCCGATTCGGGCTCTGTCCATCACCGACAACGTGGTGAACGCGCTGTTCGCAATCGACATCGTGCTGATGTTCTTCGTGGCTTATACGGATAAAATTACTTATCTCTTGATAGATGACCACAAGGAGATTGCCAAGAGGTACTTGAAGACTTGGTTTGTTCTGGATGTCATCTCTTGCATCCCTTCCGAAGCTGCGCACCATGTCTTGCCGGGGAAAATCCAGACTTACGGGTATTTCAACATCTTGAGACTCTGGCGGCTCAGGAGAGTTAGCGCCATGTTCGCAAGGTACTCGAAATCGAAATGAATGAGAAAGATGGGAACTTTTTCGTTACCGGTTTTTCAATTCGGATTTGCAGGTTGGAGAAGGATAGGAGGTACGATTACTTCTGGGTCAGATGCATCAAGCTTCTATGCGTAAGCAGGCTCTCATTTCCGGCTTGGATCAGCTTCGTTGCACTCTTGTTGATTTGAACAGCTGGTGCTTTGGTGTTGCAGGTGACTATTTTCACAGTTCATTTCGCTGCTTGCGTTTTCTACCTGCTGGCCGACAAGTACAAGGACCCTGCGAGGACGTGGATCGGGGCGTCAATGGAGGATTTCCACCAGAGAAGCTACTTTGTTCGGTATGTGACGTCTATGTACTGGTCAATGACCACCGTGACCACAACCGGGTACGGCGATCTGCATCCGGTGAACACCGGAGAAATGATATTCGACACGTTCTTCATGCTGTTCAACCTCGGACTGTCCTCTTACCTGATTGGGAACATGACGAATCTGATAGTCCACAACACCAGCAGAACCAGGAGATTCGTGAGCTTTTCAGCCATAATTCCCACTGCTTGTAGCTATAAAGTTACACCTTGATCTGAATTTCGGGTGTTATTCGTGCAGAGGGATACGCTTCAATCAGCGTCAGGCTTCGCTGCCAGGAACCAGCTGCCGGTCCGCCTGCAGGAGCAGATGCTGGCTCACCTGTCCTTAAGGTATCGAACGGATTCCGAAGGAGTGCAGCAGCAGGAGATTCTCGAATCGCTTCCCAAGGCCATCCGGTCAAGCATAGCGCACTTTCTGTTCTATAACGTCGTCGATAAGGTCTACTTGTTCGCCGGGGTGTCTAATGACTTGCTCTTCCAGCTTGTAAGCCTTAGGCCACTGGCCACGGTCTTCTTCATTTCCACCCACCTTCACCCAAACGCATCGCTTTTTTTCTGGGTTTTTTTCCACAGGTGACGGAAATGAAGCCTGAGTACTTTCCTCCCAGGGAAGACGTGGTGCTCCAAAATGAAGCTCCCACCGATTTGTACGTGCTCGTCACAGGCGCTGTGGTAAGAGCTTTCAGCTCCTATGTTCTCCCAGTTGTAAATTCTTGAGCCACCTCTGATGTTGAATCTGCGCGACAGGACCTGATTGCGCAAAGCAACGGAATCGAGCAGGTCAGGCCTGGATGAAAATGAAACACCTTTCTTTCTCGCATTCTTCAGATTCTGAGATTTAGCTGATAGTGAATGATACGCAGGTGGTCGGAGAATTGAAGACGGGCGACGTGTGCGGCGAAATAGGCGTGCTCTGCTACAGGCCGCAGCTGTTCACCGTCAGGACTAAGAGGCTAAGCCAGCTGCTGAGGCTGAACCGCACCTCGTTCTTGAACCTCCTCCAGGCCAACGTCGGGGACGGTACAATCATCATGAACAATCTCCTTCAGGTCTGTCGCCGCATCCACCTTCTCCGATCCTGTTTTTCGTAAATCTGAGCATTGCGGTCCGTGCAGCATCTGAAAGAAAGGAACGATCCGATAATGCAAGAGATCCTCACCGACACGGAGAGCATGCTGGCTCGGGGCAGAATGGACGTGCCCCTTAGCTTATGCTTCGCCGTGGGTAGAGGCGACGACCTGCTGCTGAACCAGCTGCTGCGGCGCGGGGTGGATCCGAATGAAGTCGACGGCAGCGGCCGAACCGCCATGGTCAGCTTCTCAGACTCTTGAACCATTTTTGAGTGTCATGGAAGTTATACTTTGTGACCTGCTATCAAATTTGTGACGCAGCATATCGCGGCAGCCAGCGGATATGAACATTGCATCTCCTTGCTTCTGGAGTACGGAGCCAATGTGAATATGAAAGGTAGTAAGTACCTTGCGGAGCAAGAAAACCCTAAGCCCTAAACCCTAAGCTTGCGTGTTTCTCCGTGCGCAGATTCTGAAGGAAATGTGCCGCTGTGGGATGCGATACTGGGAGGACATGGGAAGATAATCAAGCTACTGTCTGACAACGGCGCGAGGCTTTCGGCAGGCGATGTGGGGCAGTATGCGTGTACCGCAGCTGAGCAGAACAGGCTGGACTTGCTGAGGCTGATCGTCAGGCACGGCGGGGACGTGACGCTGCCCAAGTGCTCGGGCACGACAGCGCTGCACGCGGCGGTGTCGGAAGGGAATGTTGCGATGGTGGAGTTTCTGCTGAGGCAGGGAGCGGAAGCGGACAAGCCTGACATCCACGGGTGGACGCCCAGAGGCCTGGCAGAGCATCAGGGGCATGAAGAGATTTTGACGCTGCTGCAGACTGTGAAGTCTGAGACGCCCAGAAAGTCTTATGTGCCGATTCCTGACCTGGGTGCGACTCACCTCCCCAAGTATAATAGCGAGCCGGTGATGACGCCTGCTCCGGAAGCTCATCTTGGCGGAGAGCACAGGCGGAGGCGGAGGTCCAACAGCTTCCACAACTCGTTGATCGGGATAATGGCCGCAGCCAGCTCAGGCAAGCCACAGACTTGAAAGTTGAAACCCAGTTCATATTCAGTTCAGCTCTATTTCTGGCATGGTGAGAATCTTGCTAAATTGTGAGTATGCAGGCGAGACAAGCCTGATCCGATCGGTGAGCCAAATCCCAGGAGCGCAAAGAGGTGGAATCAGCTCATCGGCTAGAGTAACACTCCAATGCCGGGAAAAGGGCGGAGGTGGCGGCCGCAAGCTTGTGCTTCTGCCAGAATCCATTCTGGAGCTCCTGCACATCGGCAGCAGGACTTTTGGGATCAACGCGACCAAAATCGTGACAGAAGACGGCGCAGAAGTCGACGATGTCAACGTCATTAGAGACGGGGATAGTCTGATTCTTGTCAGTGACAGTGCTGCAGAAACATCTGAAATTCGCGCCACTGGCTGAGTAGGACCCTGAGCTGATGCAGCAGCCAGAAGAAGCCATGCCTGCCACGGTTATAGCACTCTCTTTCCTGGCAAGCACCTTCTCCCCGGATAAAACTATCCGACGGCGACACTGAAACCCAATTCAGAATCCAGTTTTAAGAAAATTCTTGCTTGTAAATTTTGTGATCTAGACGTAAATATGTAAGAATATATATGTTGGCAATGATGCCAGAGTCATTTTGACATATCCAATCTCACAATCAGAGTTCGAATCTCCTGGAGATCGGTGGTGTGCGTTGTAATCTACATTTAATAAAAAAAATTAAAAAAATTCAGACATTTTCATGGCCGCGTAATTTTTCTGCTAGACTTGTGGAACCTGTGATACATTCTGTCGTGGATTCATTATCCTTAGAAATCTGAACTCAGAAACCTATACAAGAAAGTCCTTGGCATTAGCTTTAGATCCAATACTGTAAATTCCATCCATGGAGATGATGGATGGAGCGTGTTCCCTGAATGAAGCAGCAAATGAAGAGTATCACACACCATAAGATATCTTGTCAAGAAACTAGAACTAAACCCAAACTCGTCAGCAGCAGAAAAAGTAACATCGGCATGGGAAACCAAGTTGTATACCATTGTTACGGGCAAATCGTTTTCTACGCTAATAAAGCAAACATGGCCATGACAAAGAGTTACCTGACCATGACCAATATACTTCTGAACTAATTCTGAGCCCAAAACTCTGATAAAAGTACACTCAATTCGACGTGTCACTGCCCTTGCAAGCAGGGTTTTCCCTGTACCAGGTGGACAATAATGTACGAATCCCAGGTCAACCCAGGCATATGCAAATTAAGATTAACACTTTTAGCTACAAGGGAAGAACATATGGAGCGGGTGTGAATGCGTCCGGTCCAGACCCATTTGGAAGGATACATAGACCCAGATCCATTTCATTTATGTTCATATTAGACATAAGAATTTAGTAAATTTTAGATCCATACCAAAACCCATTATTTGATCCATTAGACCTAAAATAAATTTTCTAACACTATACTATAAAATAAATAAATAAATATCAGCTTATGAAAATAATAAATTATGAAAAATATATATTTATATTCAAATTTATTTTAAAATGAAATTATTTTTTTTAAAATAATTAAACAAATTTTTTTTATTTTTTAAAATTTCATTTTTAATTTTTAGAATTTATTTTCTATTTTTTGTAAAAATTTATTTTATTTGAGATCTGAATAAATTAATTATCAAAAAGAATCCAAAGAGATTGGTCAAGACCCGAATGGATCCAAATGTTGGATCAGAATCTACCCTACCCAATTGACAGCCCTACTCCAAGACTCTGTGTTATACAACAAGGAATATTAAAGATCTTACAGGACTAACCAAGATGTAAGAACTAAAATGACAGTATAACAACAGTACACAAATTTACCTTTGGTTGAGCTATACCAAGACTCTCAAACAGTTCAGAATGTTTAATTGGGAGTTCTGTGACCTGAAAAAAAAATGGTAACCACAGAATGCACGAATCGAGATCAGAAATGTTATTCTGGAACGCAAAAACGAAGATGGCATTGCTAAACTGACCTCTCGCAACTCCAGGCTCCTGCAGCAGCTGGAATCCTCTCGCAACGCTCTCACTGCAACATCAACCAACTCTTAAAAATCCAACCGCCACTAACCTTCAATCCACTGCCCCAGAATTTCAAACTCCCACAATTCCGAATACACCCACATTCCAAAAATTAGGGTTACGGTTATGTTCGGGGTCACCTGTGGAGCTGAGATCGTTGGACTAAGCTTCAAGTCAGTTTAGATTATGATTCTTCTGCCGAACCTGAAGCCTGCAGATCATGAATCTGCTTTTTCCAAATGAAAATGATCTGAAACCAAATTGAATCCAACTGAAAAAATGAAAACATGTTGTAGTTAAAAATCAAGATTCTTCATCATCACGAACAAGATCAAATCGTTAAGTTGAACAAGAATGCTGATACACCAACTCCGGAGAGGATCCCCCTGTAGCATTACAATTGAGCTTCCTAGCTAACAACAAATAGTTACCACGGATGCGATGAAAAACCAATCAGCTAAATCAAAACAGATGTGCAGCCTGGCCAGCCGGACCCAGTCGAGCGCTCAAGTATCGATTAAGGTGATCTTCGGGACCTCGACGGGGAACGCGTCGATCTCGTCCATCCATGGATTCTTCTCTTTTGCGGGGTTGATGGTCCTCAGCGCCTTCCACACCGCGCTGTTGCATTTGAATCCGGACCCGAACGCTATCTGCCACGTTCGGTCACCCCTCCTGATCCTCCCCTTGCTTTCCGTGTACGCCAGCTCGTACCACAGCGAGCTGCTGGAGGTGTTCCCGAACCGGTAGAGCGTCATTCTCGAAGGCTCCATGTGCCAGTCCGAGAGGTGGAGGTTCTTCTGCAGCTCGTCGAGCACGGCCCTCCCGCCCGCGTGGATGCAGAAGTGCTCGAAGGCCAGCTTGAAGTCTGGGATGTACGGCTTGACCTTCATCTTCAGGAGCTTCCGCCCCACCAAAGTGGCGAAGAAAAGGAGCTGCTCCGACATGGGGAGGACGAGCGGGCCCAGGGTCGTGATGTTGGTCTTGAGCGCGTCGCCAGCCACCGCCATGAGATCTTTCGACAAGGAGACCCCGACCTTGCCCTCCTTGTCCTCCTCCTGGGTCACACAAGAGAAGCACTTGTCGTCTGACGCCTTGTTTGTCCGGACAGTGTGGACCAGCCGGTACTTTGATCTGAACCGGTCGCGGCCCCGGTTGGAGAGCAATATCGCCGCTCCTCCCATCCGGAACAAGCAATTCGATACGAGCATCGACCTTTCATTCCCAAAGTACCAATTCAGCGTGATATTTTCCATGCTGATCACCAGCGCGTAAGAGTTCGGATGGACCTGGAGCAGATCCTTGGCGAGATCAATCGATATCAACCCAGCGCTGCAGCCCATCCCACCGAGGTTGAAGCTGCGGATATTCCCTCTCAGCTTGTAGTGATTGATCACCATGGCGGACAGCGAAGGAGTCGGATTGAACAAGCTGCAGTTCACTATCAAAATCCCGATGTCCTTCGGATTCACTTTTGTTTTCTCCAAGAGCTGATCCACCGCGCCGAACATCACAGCCTCGGCCTCCATCCTCGCCTCCGCCATACACGGATTGGGAGGCACTCTGAGCACCGCCTCGGGCAAATACGTCGACTCCCCGAGGCCGGACCGCTCAAGAATCTTCTTCTGGAACAGCAAGTTCTCCTCCGTGAAAGTCCCGGTCAGCCCCGACCTCTCCATGAAGATTTTCTTGGTGCATTTTCGCTCCTCGTCGGGCTTGTAGCACGCGAAGTCCACCAGGTAAACCGGGCGGGGCCTGGTGAGGACGTAAAGCGTGGCCAGAAAGACCAGCAGCGTCGAGCAGGCGATGACCGAGATGAGATTGTACCTCAGATGCTCCCACAGGTCATGCAAATCTTGCACTGAGAAAGTTGACATTTGAGCAGCCAGCAGGACAACCAGCGGGGACAAGAAGAGGTACATTCCGTGGGTTACGAGGTAATGGTACCCTAATTTCACATACTTCAATTTCACGGATTTCTTGAAATCGGGAAGTGGGGTTCGATCAGAGGACCCTGGCGTCGGATTCAATGGCTTCCTCAAATCGGAATCCGACATTCTGGGACAGACGAAACAACAAACCCCGACCTCAAGAAAAGGCTGCTTTTTTCACACCTGTGATTAATCTGGGTTTCAAGATCCGAGCAGTCTCAGAATTCAGAGTCGAACTCCAAAACTCAAACTTTATCCAAAAGAGTTGCAGACTGCAAGCTCCAAACACGAGATCTTCCTGCAAGAAAATGAGACCCAGATCGATCAACACACGCGCATTGGATCGATCCAGATTGCGCCGACGCAGTCGCTGGATTGTTCAAAGCGAGTCAATCTGGGTGAAAGGAGAGGAGGAGACGGGAGGTACCTTTGAGGGGGGATGCGGGTCGGGCCGTCTCGGATTGGAAGAACCGACGGACGACGAGGAAGGCGGAGAGGGAGAGGTGCAGCAGAGAGTGGGAATCAAATTTTTAGTTTTGTTTTTTTTTTTCACAAAATTCGAAATTTATAAAAGTGAATTCTCAGCTGGCACTTCACGAGCGAAGAGAATATACGTAATAATTTTGAATAATTGCGTGATCCACCGTTGGGATGATGACACGTGGATGTTTGGATTGGGACGACAAATTTGAATTTTCCTCGTATTCTGTTGCTTCGCCAGCTGAGCATTTTTATATTTTCATCCATCATAATATTTTTTTTTCTATTTGAATTGAATTGTCAATTTAATTATTATTTAAATAAAGAATAATGAAAATGTTCATTTGCATACATTTATCACTTATATTTACAAAAATAGCATTGATGTGAAAGAGTAATAATTGAAATTATTATTGATGTTGAAGGGAAATGATTTTGAAAAAAAAATGGCATTAGTATTACAATACTTTTGAAGAAAGCTGGGATTTATAGTATAATAATTTTGAATCACAAAAAATTTTAACACAAGAAAGTAGAAGAAAAATAAATTTGGAATAAATTTGAATACAGAAATTGGAATCATTTTTGAAGTTGAAGGGATATAATTTTGGAATGAAGCCAGTGGTCAATAAAGAGAAATTAATTATCCGAAATGCCGGCCTAATCTGATTTTACTATATTAATGCAGCTTTATTTATGCAATAAATTAAGCTCTGAAATCCCAACAGTAGAAGATGATGGCGTCGTGGTAAATAAAGATTAAAGACGCCACGTGATCAATTCACAGAAGGATTTAGCTGGATTGTCATATTAATTGATTTTGTTACAAAAGCATCTGCCAGCATTTTAGGTGTCTTTGTCTAAAAAACATCATAGGTTTGATATATTTTAATTGAAAAATAATAATACTTTTAGATAGGAAATAAGAATCTTAGCGAAAATCACTTAAACACGTATATTTATAAATCTCAGTATTATAATCCAATATAAATTAATTTCTTATTCTCATCATTATGTAAGACATTTTTTCATATATACTCTTATTCAACTATTAGGTGCAAACGTTTCAATACACTCGCGAACATACTCGATCAAATCTCGGTCAATAATAAACTAGTCAAGTTCACAAACAGCTCATTTACATACACATTTGAAAACATAATTTAAAATCTAAGAAAATGAGATTCTTTGATAAATAGTTCATTTATTATATATATTAAATTCATATTAAATTAATTCAAATGCTCGAACAGAACTCGAACTCGTTCACATCAAATAAACCAAATTTAAATATTTATTTTAAAAGCTCGTTACTGATGAGCTCGGTGTCAAATTTTAAACAATTAAATATCCTGCTCGATTGCAGCCCTCAACTATCTTCCCTTAATTTGACAAATGAACCCTCGATCATCACTTCACCCCAATTTCTCATCAAAATAAGAATAAGATTCATTCAACATGGGCATTATACATAACCTCCCTTCTTCTAACGAAGACAAATTCTGAGTCTGATTTTTTTCATGTGCGCAAAACACAGCACGTCTCTTACACAAATCGTGCTCAATTAGTGCACCATGTGGGCATTACATCAGCCCAAGTTTCACAGAGCATCACATGTAATTATGAGATGGGAGGAGTGTATATAAAGCATAAATGTGACCTTTCAAACATAGAAATGCCGTGAAGGCCGCAATAAGACGTCCAAGTGACACCGAATCGTAGAGGACAGTGAGTTGGAACTTTGAATATGTCCAAACACATTTTTGAATATTAGTAGTGTAACAAGTGGCCACCATAATTGACACAACATAAATTGAATGGACATGAGAGAAGCTTCGCTGTAACTCCTGAACTTGTCCGTATGCTCGTGTGGATGTATAGAACTAATTCTCCATGGCCATAAACGTGCATCGAAATGGACGGAGTAGCTTGGAAACTGAGCATAGGACACGGAATGGGGCAAATTTTGGGTTAGAACATCAGAATGACAACTCTACGCATATAGCATGTGAAAATGAAGCAGAAGAAACCGGCGGATTTGCCTGGGCTATCAAAAGGATAGAGGTTAGTCTACACTCAATCATGGGTCATTTAAGCGAATGATTGAGATTATAATGCAGTGTGCGCCTAAGTAGTGAATATCAGATATGTTAAAGTTTCGTAAGAAGAAAGTAGAAAATAGACTCTATCAGCTGAAAAATGAACCTGCCATCCTCTGAAAAATGTAGGAGTAAAGATTAATTGAGACTTGAAAATTACACTAGATTAATTGAGCCTTGAAAATAGACTTGAAAAAAGGTGCCTACTCTACACAGGACGAAGCATTGAAAATAGACTCTATCAGCTGAAAAATGAACCTGCCATCCTCTGAAAACGTAGGAGTAAAGATTAATTGAGACTCGAAATTGACAAAAAACCTGAAATGTTACTGATCTCCCTTCACATGCTCTGGCGCACCTTCTACAAAAGCTAGCTGAGCAACTAGTGCAATGTGATCGCTACCCCATTTCTGAAATGAAGTTTTGGCGTAAGAACATCGGTGAAACAGAAGTTACAACAATTATTTACAGACGACAAAGTTCCGGCGATAGAGATGGATGATACCTTGGTTGGGAAGCCAGCTGTCCACTGCATAGCTTGCTTTCGTATGGGAGAAAGAACCCTTACAGTTTGGAGACCCTGGGATCGCCTGTTATGAAAAGAAAAACAATTTTTACAGCGATCATTATGCGCCCCGACTCAGAAGTTCAAATGTGACGTGAAATTCAAAGTTTCAACAAGCCACAAATGACACTAAAAGAGGACCTTTAGCTACACGATATTCCTGAATGCAAGTATCTATAGCATCAGTTAACCAGATATAACAAACCACACAAAGACTTACCAGATGTAGTCAACTGTGCCACAAAAACGCCTGTGGTAACTAGTAATTAAAGGTTCTCCACTGGCATCTCTTGTTCCTAGCAAATCCTGCAGATAGTAACGCAGGAAATTGATGAATGAAGGGACAAATGCAGGCTGTATAATAAGTTATATTACCTCTGTTTCTGTATATGTGCTGGTTAGTTTAAGAGGGTGCTCCAGGTACATGCAATTGGCATCACCAGTAGCAGTTTCTATCTCCGCCGGAGTCCATAATGAGGGGTCGTAAGCATTTCTCTCTGGACTAAAAGGTTCAATTTCAGGAGACAAATCGTCTATTTCAACTGCATCTGTCGCTCCAAACTCATTATAATCTGAATCTAGAGACTCTCCTGTCAGCTCAGATAAAAAAGTTCCATCATCTTCGCCGATAGCTCCATTCTCTCTCAAAATTTTGGCTGGTTCTTCAAATATAGTCTCAATATTTGAAGAATCGTCTGAAATGAGAGAATTAGCTGTATGTGTGCTGGCCTCAGTAGCATGTCCAGCTTTTTCAGCTGAAAGAGTTTCATTGTTTCCACTAATTATAGTTCCATCAGCACTTGGCTCCAATGGTAAGACTACATTGGATGATACACCATATAGTACAGAGTTGTCCATTGCCTTTTCTTTCTCAACTTTTTTGGCCTTCAAGGAACCGATGTTGGGACTAGTGCTCAATGGAGGGGTATTCTTGAGTGCATTCACGTCTTCAACATCAATTGAAATAATGTCTCCTTTTTCTGTCCCAGTTCCATTTGGTTCATCTGCTTGCACATAGTCAGGCTGGCACTGTGGCTTATCTGACGTTCCCGATGGAATGACCTGCTTCTGTGAGTCCAAATGGGAGTTACTTTTCTCTACTTCAGAGTTTAACCTTACATTACTAGTTAAAGGCTCAGCATTCGTCGGAAATTGAACCCTGGAAATTATATATCAGGGTCAGTAAATGTTACAAACACAGAGTGACACATGAAAGTATGTCCACTTGGATCCTACCCAGGGTTTGGGTTATAAAATATGGGTGCCCGAATTTCAGCTGAAGCTTGCCCAGATACCTTGTCTCTTGCAAGGTCCGACAAGTCTAACTGCATCAGACAGTGTCAGAATTATGTGCAATCATACAAACATTCATTGCGCCGTATATTACATTTGCAATTACCTTTTGCTCCGTTATGTAATTGTACAAAGGACTCTGTAACATATAACAAATTGGGATGAACACTTATCATAGAGCGACAATAAGGTTATCTATGACAGCATAACAAAGTGTACCTTTGGTGTGCAGTTAAAATCACCGCAGACGACAACAGGGGCATTATTCCATGTATTAGAGACAGCATAAGCTTTCTCGAACAGCAGTCGAACCTATATCAAGCTAATGCAATATCAGTCAGGCCCCTTTTATAGCTGACGTGCTACCATCCACAAACTTAGCAGCATATCGATCAATATGGCCATGTGTACTGTTTAGTGCTTCCGAATATAATTGTAAGAATAAAAAGCACAGAATCAAATGGGAAGCACATCCTGTAGATGTTAGATACCTGACCAAGCTTGATATCTCCTCTTTTGGGGTTGTAGAGGACATGAATGTTGCATACAACCACTCTATTTGAGCCTGCTGAACTGCTGGTAAAGTGTGAATATCTCAATTAGATGATGAACATTATGCAAGAAGCCAACAGGTTCTTAATTTACTTTCTTGCAAAGCAGTTCGACTAAGGTAAGCATTATTTTCATCATATTCTAAGACACACACTGCCAGTAAAGCAGAACTGACCGCAGGTGTAACATCTAGTACTCAGTAACCGGCGAACAGCAGACAGCCCAATAGCTGATTTCATAATAACTACAGTATCATGTAAATATAGGCGCATACACTTACAAAGTAAGTTTTACGAAATAAAAAATAAAAAATGGGTTTTAACAATGAAACACCCTCAGCAGAAAAGAAAAAGATAAACAAAACAATTTCCTAGAGAATCTGAAATTCCAAATACCTTGAATCAGATGCTGATGGATGCTTCATTTGACTTGGTTGAACAGACTGCTTCAAAAAAGTATCAAACAACCAATGAGCAGCTCTGACTATTGCGATGAATAAAATTGAGTTTAACAATCTCAAACTCTTAAGCCGAATACTAATAGTAAATTAGGTTTCCACGGTTCAAGACCAAACATTCAATATAACAATCATTTTGATGAGAAATATAAAAACAGATTTTGGGATCAACGCACCTCGAGGACGCAAATCTGAGCAACATTATCTCGAAGATCAAGCTGATTGAATTCAATAATCTCTTCATGTAACAATTTGAATCTAACAACAAATGTACAAGGATAATTCATCATTAGCAAGCCAACTTTCCAAGCAACATAAGGCCTGAGTTATATTGCAAATGAAAGACAAGATAACTTCCAGATAGATGCTTATATGTATTTGGTAACCTAGCACTTTCTGCATAACAAAAGTGGGAAAAAAATTGAGCGACCTTAACTTCATAATCCATCTGGAATTCAATTAATGTCACACACATATAGTCTGTTTGGTTTTGCTCATTCCAGCAGCGAGGAAGGGAAATCTTAATAACCGAAGCAAACTGGTCTTCATACAATTGGATCCACAGTTACACTTACTTTGACGTCCTCCAAAAGATTGAACAGCCATCCATTGGATTGCCAGTCCGCATCTGCTTATTATGGAATAAGTGCAAACTTTAATGGCATGTCAGTCGAACATGATTAAACTCTTCGATTGATAGATCAGCCTATTTTTTTTACATTCCATGGGCATGTTATGTGAACTTCAAATTACAGAAAATTTAGTTTTTATCAGCCCACCTTGTAGATTCCATCATAACCCTGACGTTTAAACTCCATAAGTAAGTCTTCAAATCTATCAACTTCCTGTAAAAGGAAACCTGGAGCTAAGCATTGGGAAACGCAAACCAGATGACTTAAATTTCAAACACAAAGTCACTTAGAATTTTCCTAAGCAAAAGAAATGTAAAATACTAGCCATGACTCATAAAACTGTACGGTCGATGTCATTTATCTTGCATCAAGAGGCTAGCACTACAGAGCTGCATGAGACTTAGAGCATACCTGAAAACACATGACGTCAGGAGACCATAAACTAAGCTCACGAAACAGATTATTCTTCCTCCACTCCCAACTCAGCATGTGACGAGGAATGTGAAAGTACAGTTTTCTCCAATGATCATTTGCAAGATAGTCAGCCAGTATATTATACGAGAGAATGCTAAATCGCTCTGTGGAAACATTAATATCTGTCCATAATTATGATAACTCAGCAAAAACATAAAAAGCCAAAAAAAAAAATCAGAAGAAACCCAAAAACATGGCTGAAACAATAGATGCACATACGAATAATGAGTTGACATGATTGTCAATGGTGGATAGACGCAGCATTAAGCTTCATTGAAATCTAGCCATAATCCCTAAACTTAAGCTAGTTGAGATTCTGTGGACATTTTGTAACTATGATAAAAAAGCCACAATAATCTTCATTTCTATCTTGAAATGCTTCCCAGATGAGTTTCTAACTCTCAGTACTTGGTAAGCCATTTATTTGTAGCTTTGATAACAGCAAAGTGTCTACAGAAATAACTGTATGTTGCCTGTCATTTCACAACTATAAATTAGCATCTCCAAAATATAATATATGTTAAGCTGCATTTGAATTAGACTAGAGTTTTTGAAGCTCCCTCACAAAGATAGATGTAGCATCTCCAAATGCCACCACGAAATGAAAATACTGAAATATATGACATAAATTACAGATGTAGATAGAATTAGTTCAAGATGTAGCCTTAGCCTAAAATGTCTGAAAGGAATAATAGAAACATAAACTCAATATTCAAATGCCTCAAGATGAATCAAGCATGCCGTATCTACACCACAAAACCAGCCATAACCACTATTCAGCTCCAAAGCTAATCAACAGCTTGACCCAATACAGTGAGCTATTTTGTACACTTATCAAATCCATGCATTATCAACAAAAAAAAAGTATGTCCCAAAAAATTACCCCAATGAGGAGGAGGCTCAGGCTTTGCATACTCCCACTCCCTGAAATCCAACGGCTTTGACCTTGGCCGATATGGATTGGGCTGTCCAGGTTGCTGATTCACATTTACTGGCTGCCGATGCCCCCCATACGAGCTCCCAGATAACGAACGTGGCGATGTATTCCTTGGCGCATTATAACTAAAAACACCATACACAGGCTGCCTGTAACCCCCATATGAGCCGCCGGACACTACACCTGGAGGTGCATTCATAGGCACATTATAACAAAAACCAGGCCTCCCATTAAACCCTTGATTTTGATGATAATAAGGTGGTCTATTTTGTTGAACTTGTGGTCTAGGATTGAGCTGGCCACGCCAGGATACATTGTTGAAACTCCTGCCGTCCACATGACCACCTCCATCCACCTGCCTAAACCCCGAATTTGAACCGCCTCCTCCCCCGTGATGTGAATTTCCAGCACCACTCTCACCATCCCCAAATGTCGATCGGTCGCAGTATCCTCGACCTCGACCATTGTGATGCCTTCCACCTCGATACTGCAACAATCCACACCAGCAACAACACCAAAATCAACAAGACGTGTAAAAACCATTCTCAACAAAAACACTACAAATCGACACACGACTGAGTATCAAAAGATGGGCGATAGATTAGGCGCGGATTTCAGTACAGGAGGCCGCGAAGCCATGAAATTGGTCGAATCGGAGCTTGCAGCGGCGAGGAAGCGGACCGACGACGATGACGGCGACAGCCTCATTCTTCACTCATGACGCTTCTCTTCTTCTCGCTTGCACTCGAGTAGGTTCCTGTCCACCGTTTCAAACGGAATACGCCGCCGCATCGATTCAAACAGAATCCAAACGATGTCGTTATTGCTCGACGTACTGTTATGGCTGCTGAGTCAGCGTTCGCCGTCGTCATTGACGCTTCTTCTCGCTCGCTCCGAGTAGGGCCCTCTACTCTCCACTTTTTCAAACGCAAGCGTCATCGTTTCGATTTAAACGCGGATCAAACGTCGTCGTTAAACTCGAGCTGCTGCTTTTTCTACCGGCAGAGCGCGCGTTTGGCGCTGGGAAGTAAAAATGAGGAAGCCGAAGGCAGTGGTGGTGGGAGGGAGCATCGCGGGGATCTGCTGCGTTCACGCGCTGACGTCAGCCGGCTGGGACGTCGAGCTTGATCGAGAAGGCACTGTCGCCGCCGACGAGGAGCGAGATCGGAGCTGGACTAGGTCTCGAGCCGCTGTCGTGCTCGATTATCAACTCGTGGCTCGGACAGCCCGGCGCGATTCACAGCGCCACCGCGCCGCTTTTGGTCGAACAGGCGAGTCGAGTTTCCAGCTTTCCATCTCTGCATTTTGACCGCTTGTTATGAGTTTGAAAAAGTTGTGTTGTGTGCTAGTGTGAAGCTGCTGCTCAAATTGAATATCTGGATTTTCTGGATAATTTTGTTGCATTTTTCGCTGCTGAAATTCGTAGTTTTTTCTGGCTTTTTAGTATTAGTTGTATCTTCGATTGATCTGGCTAGTGTGTTATTCATCGAGATGCTGGAGTGTGTAAAGGTTTGTGTATTTGTTGGTCACTGTGCTGAGTTACTTACCCCTGATGTTATTGGGTTTGTGTAGAATCTGGCTACGGATATAGAGAAAGGGGAAAGCTGGACGCTGGCGAGAGATGAGAGTTATAACTTCCGAGCAGCGTATTGGCCGGAGCTTCATGGATTGTTGTATGAGGCGATACCAGGTAATGTTGTCTTATGGGGTCATCTGTTCGTGTCTTTTAACTGTTTCGGAGGGGAACGATCCTGTTAAAGTGAGAGCTAGAGTTCTCAAAACTGGGGATGAAGTTGAGGTGTCGGCTGATCTGCTTGTGGCGGCTGATGGGTGCTTGTCGCCCATTCGTCAGCACATTCTTCCTGATGTTAAACTGAGGTCGGTAATCTCTTAATATATCTGGTTGAATTTCAATGTGGAGTTTTGGCTGCTTTTCAAGCACTTATGCGAGATTCGAACGAAAAAATAAGATTTTTTGTTTGCATTAGACGTTAAGGGCCAGCCGTGCTATGTTTATTTGGTGAGATTGTGGACTCTAAATAAAAGTTTTGACTTGTTTTTAGGTATTCGGGATATTGTGCATTGAGAGGGGTTCTTGATTGCTCCGATAAGGAGGAGTCAGAAACTTATCTCGGGATCAGGAAGGCATATCCAGAACTTGGGCAATGCTTGTACTTTGATTTGGGCCTCAATTCACACCTTGTGCTTTGCGAGCTAACTAGGAAGAGGATTAATTGGGTCTGGTATTTCAATCGGCCTGAACTGGAAACGAAGGAATGACTTAACTATTGTGTTCGTTACGTTGAAGCGATGCAGTAGCAGCACATATCATAGCAAAGCACCGGAAAGGTAGAGAGATTTTCTGATGAAGTTGGTTACAGGGCTCTTCAGTGACAACCAAAGTAAAAGGTGAGGCCTTCCAGAATATGTGCAAAGAAGCGGAGAAAACGTGGATTCCAGAGATGGCCAGAGTCATGAAAGAAACAAAAGAGCCGTTTATCGATGTCATATATGACTGTGATCCGCTTGAAAGGATAGTCTGGAACAATGTGGTCCTGGTTGGTGATGCAGCACATCCGACAACCCCTCATGGACTGAGGGGTACAAATATGTCGATAGTGGATGCTGCAGTTTTAGGAAAATGCCTTGCGAAATGGGGCTCTGGGAAGTTGCAATGTGCCCTTGAGGAGTACCAATCTGTCAGGGCACCGGTCACTTCCAAGCAAGTCTTGCATTCAAGGAGACTTGGTCGCATTAAACAAGGCTTGTCACTTCCTGATCGTGATCCTTTTGATCCTCGGACAGCTAGTAAGGAAAATTGCAAGGATCTCGAACAAAAGGGCATGCCTTTCTTTGTTGGTGCCCCACTGGAACCGAACTAGAAGGGGCGGGGGCACTTGCTGTGGATTTAATCGATTGCGCAGTAGAACTCATGTTGTGAACTGTAATATATATCCTATTTAATGGATTGTGCAGAAGAAGCTTGTATTGTTGTTGATTGTAAAATATTACCCATAACTTAGAGCAAATGCAGCAAATTGCTGGCTTCTACACAAAGCATGAGAAACACAGTTCATTACAATGTCAGTGAAGATCAGCAATGGAGAAACAAAGGGCAAAACAACGCATTGAAGTTTTATTTTGATGGATGTTCAGTGTAACAACTGGATCCAAAATGTGGAGTCTCAACCGAGATCTAATTCCTAATGACAGAACATCCACTTCTTAATACACAAGATACATTGAAGATTATGAATAAATGAAACAGATATCCACAGGGGAACTTTACTTGACATAGCTCAAAGTTGAAAGGAAACAGCAAATGCTATTAGGTTACACACATGAGGTGCTCGCCATAGGGCCATTATCAGGATGTTTGGTAGATCACCAGCTTTGTCCCTTGCTCATTAGAAAATTCCTTTAAGCTTTAGATGGCCATGTTGCCTGAGCAGACATGATGATTCCAACAATAACCCCGAATAACCCAAGTGCACTTCCAAATATCTCGATTACGAGAATCTTCACAAATAGTGTGGAATTTTGGGCATCAGATAAAGCACAGCTGCTCCCAATTATACCAACACATAACCTAGTTGACAAACAAGCAATGAATATGTTAAGACATCATAATATTCAAATTACTAGTGTAGAACATGGTGAATAACGAGAGGTAGCTACCCGCACACAAGGTTTGCAAAGCCCACAATGATACCAGATGCGAAAATAGAATATCCTGCCCTAAGCGACTCTGGGTTATACATCTGCGATGCTGGAACACTTTCCAATTTTGTCTGAAGAATGATGGCCACAATAACACCGTATATAGCAACAGCTTCACAGAAAATTACGCTGAGACAGAAGAGTCAATGTCAGCTAATCCTTACACCTAATACTTTTAACAATTATGACACTATCAGATTTATCGAAAACGAGATATGCAGCTCTAATTGCGAGAGCACGTCCACTATAATACAACAAAATGCAGGGACTTGAGAATTCAACTTAAGCTGCTGCAACTCATATATCTTCCACATAAATGATGCTGTAAACTGTGTACAACAGTTCAAGATAGGCTGCTCGTTAAATTCGGTTGATTAATTTGGTGTCTAGATACACATAATCAAGTATTGGAGTTTGGAACTCAACTGAATGAAACTAAACGGGATGCTCAAAATGATCATATTTTTCTTCAATTGAACACAAGAGTTTTAAGGTTGGATACCCTCTTGCAAGCATGCTGCCAAGCAAAACATATACCCAACCAAACTATTAGATTAGTTGGATCTAATCTCAAAATCAATTGGCAATGAGTGACGTAACCCAGCACAAACCACGCCAGATTCAGAAATTACCTCAAGCCCCCTAGCTCATACAATGCCATGACACTGGGTCTAATAGATTCAGAACCAAAACAATGAGAAAAAAAGCAATCATAAATCAGCACTCACATTCAGTAATAGGGTTTCAGAAAGTCACTTCAATTTTCATAATCTACATAGCCACAGTGTAATTTGTAATACTTTGCATGATTTAACAGTTCTCTAAAAGCTGAAGATAACAAATTATAGAAACTTATGCACATAGAAAAAAAATCAGAATAAACATGTAGACGCAACCAAAAAGGGCAAATTGACCTATTGTTTCAAACTTCAAAACCAGCAGAAAAACTGCCAACAAACTAAAACCAAACTCCAACAAAGCCCTAGGCAACGACATCAGAGCTCCTACCTGATAAGGTTCTTAGACGTAATCCGCGGAGCCTTAATCGCAGCACCAATCAAACTACTTCCGGTGATATAAATCCCCCTGCAAAAACCACGTTGACGAAATCAGCTCGCCAGCAATCTTTCCCCAACCACTGCCGACGCAATCGCACACAAAAAAACAGCAATCGCAACATCTTCACAAATCAATCACACGAAATCAACCGTACCAGGCGGCGCCGAGGACTGAGACGCCGATCGATATAGCGATGCCGATTGCGGCGAAGGTGTAGGGTGAGATCTGGACCAACGCTCGCGACCACGAGCTCGAATCGCCCACCATTGTTGCGCCACAAACACAACTTCTGCTTCAGGCTTGTCGTCTCTCTCTCGTTTATCTCTCTGATTGAGATTTGAAGATGATGAAATTTCCAGTAAGCCAATCACGCATAAGACACACAAGGGTATACTCGTAATTGTAAGTCGATGTGTACTGTTTCTGGGCTGGGCTGGGCTCGCTCTCTGGTGACGGCCCAGTTAGCCCATTTGCAATTTGATTGTGGAAATAAGAATTACAATAGCAAGCTTATGAATTTATGAAACTAGAAGAAACCATAGGCTTTGTTTAAAGGAAAATTTTTAGTGAAATACAAAATTTTTAAAAAAATCAATGAATTTCATATTTGGTTTAGCGAAATTTGTGAGCAATGAAAATTAAAAAAAAATTAAAAAATTTATTTTTCGTACAAATTTTCTCTCTATAATCAAACATGAAAAATAACATGAAATTAATGAGAATTTCACTCTCCTATCGTTTTCTCCTTTCTCATCTATTCATGTTTTTCCTAATTCAAATAGAAGGTTATTGTTAATTTGTTAGTTTTTAATTGCTACTATTTTTAAATGGTATTTACGGCTAGATAGAACAAATTCTAATTGAAATTAGTTGTTTTTATTGAACAGAATATGGGTATAATCAAGCCATTTTGTCGAAATATAAGTAGAGAATAAATATATAGTCAACTAAATTATAAGTATTTATGAACTATCAGCACTTTTTCAATTACTATACAAACTATCCCAATGATTTTTTTTTTGTAAAAAGGATCGATAGTGGTTTCCCACTTCCCCCTCACACTCCCCCTCCACTTTGATGGTGTACGCCCATACTCACTGTGGGTCAGCTCACACGCATCTCCAGTGTATCTAAGCGTAAATGCGGTACCAACAGGGCTTGAACCCATGACCTTTGAGGTTGTTAGACAACACTCAATACCACTAGGCCAACACCTTGTTGGTTACCCCAATGATCAAAAATGGTGTGATAAAAAAAATTTGAACTAATGATACTTAAGATCAATTTGCTAAGAATTAGGTTTGAGCATGGAAAAACATAGTTTATTTTAAGTGTACTGAATAATTTTGTTTAATACGATTATCAAATGACATAACTTTCGCATACAAATCTAATTCCTTTATATTATTTGTATATGAGTGAAATTATCAATTTTATTTTATAAAATTAGTTCAAATAAAATTAGTTCAAATAATTCCTTTCGATAAATTGAATCGTGATTGAGAAAGTGATGATAGTTCAAAATCTCATTTAAAGTAACTGGAATCGTAAGACTCAATTACGAAAGGCATTTCCGATGAAGTTTTGAAAAGAACTTCAAAAACATTGGTTTTAGCGAGGAATCACACAACATCGTTTCGTTTGCATGATATAGCATTGAAATACTGTAAACAATATTTATAAATTAAAAACGTCATACTGTCACTTGTCGTACTTGTTAATTTATTTCAATAAAATATCCTAAGAAAAAGTAAACACCGACGTTGGAAAAATGATATCACAATCTTGAATTCTAGGTGGCGTCAACAGTGCCCTAAATGATTTTGATTGTGATCCGGTCTGAATTATGAATATAGTTTTCGGTTTAAAATGGAGCGAGCGAGCGTGTTCTTAGTGAAAAATTAAAAAAATAAATAATTTATTATATTTTAATTTTAGATAAAATCACTGCCAAACTATCTTATTTGAACTAGTGTCATTTCGAATCTGCTGAGATTTCGATTACTATCTATATCGATTCGGGACCAATAAACGCTGGTAATTATTGTGTATTTATATATTAATAAATATATTATTAATGTATTTATATATTATTCGAAGCCCCATTCATAATTTTCCCATAAAAAAAAAGAAAATCTCAATCCTCACTCACAATCTATCCTCGTCAAAACCTTCGAATGACCAACTCCAGCCGAGGGCGAAACCGTCATTTCTCTCCGAAGGCAGTCGAGTGTCTGCTGGGTTTTGACTGGACATGGGTAGGCATGAGCTTCAACTTCAACACTCTCATTGCACAGAGCGAGAGTGAAATATATATAGAGAGAGAAACAGCTTTCGCAGTGTGTCTGCATCTGCTGCAGGAGCAGCTTGCTCGTCGAATCTACCAGGCCCTTAAACTCGCTCCAGTCACTTTCCGAAGCCGCGCGTTTATCGGACCCGAATCACATTCCCAACCCTAAACAGTCACCCCGAACGCCGCCCGACCCAGCTTCCCGCATCCCGTACGATCAATCACATCGGTTCCGGGCGACGCCCGATTTCCCGCATTCGAGCCCCCAGAAGCGTTTCCCTGCCGATTTACAGCGTAAAGATTCCATCTTTCGGCTCTGCATGATTTGGGCTTTCTGGCATTTTCGGTTTTCTGGGACTTCTTGCTTTCTTTTCGAATCTGACATTTGCTTGCGTTGTGTTTGACAGCGTGTAGGGTTCTTTCCGGCCGGAAAATGTCGCAGACGAATTGGGAAGCTGACAAAATGTGAGCGCTGCTGCGTCTTTGTTCTGATTTTAAGATTCTTGTTTCAATTCAAGTTTTCCCCCAAAAACCAATGCGTTTTTGGAGTCATGCAGCTTGCGATTTTAGGGTTTTCCGCATGTGTTTGAATTAGGGTTTTTTATTCAATTTAAAGAAACCCCCTTTTTGCTTCAACATCACTCATTTGTGGTAAACTCATTTAGTACTTTCTGGGTTTGGTGTTGGTGAACAGTGACGTCTAGCAGAAACTATTTCTTGTTTTTAGCTTGTATTTGTTCAGCATTTTGCTC
>NQLW01001006.1:62218-80749 GCA_002312845.1 Kalanchoe fedtschenkoi
GCTGAAGGTCATTTTCGAGAGCTACCAGGCGGGGAACCGCTACGAATCCTTCGCCGAAAAAACCTGTTCCGTCTTCCGCATCATGAAGTACAACGTGCCGCCGTCTGGAGCGGCGGTCGGGCTGGTGCCTCACACTGATAAAAATGCGTTGACTATTTTGTGCCAGAACGATGTTCAGGGGCTTGAAATCATGTCTAAGGACGGCGCTTGGACCCATGTCGTGGTTCCCCCAGGATGCTTCCTGGTCGTCGTTGGTGATATTCTTAAGGTAAACTGTCACCATTTCTCACCTCTTGCTACTAGTCTGATACTTCATTTTTTCAAGCTGATCCGAACTAAGGCTGTGTTTGGTTTGGAAAAAATACCAGGAAATGAAAATGAGAGAAAAATGAATTTTCCATTGATCTTATTTATTTTTTCTTTGTTTGATATGGCGGGGAAATTGTGTGGAAAATAGGAAAACACCCATTCTGTCAGATCTTCCAACTAATTCTTTCCTCGAATCTTTCTTAACTAAATACAAAAAAAACCATTTCATTTAATCCAAACATAGCCTACGATTTGTATATCAATTTGGGACAATACCTAACATGAATGGTAGGTGGAGCTAGGTGAGTTATCCCTTATGATTTTTTTTTGTTTGGTTTGGAATGTAAAATTGTGTGGAAATTAGTAAAAAACACTTTGATTTTATAGTTTTTTTTTTCTAATCTTTCATTCAATTTTAATTTTCATGAAATATTCTAAATCAAATATAAATTGTTTTTTTTTTCATTTCTCATATCAATTTTCTTTACCTTACATTTCCCCTTAACCAAATGTAGCCTAACTATGGTATGATAGCTCAGTTTGAGACAATACCTAACTTGGATGATTGGAGCAGCTAGGCTAGTTGCACCTTTTGAATTTTGATTAGTTCATGAAACCTTTTTGATCCGTCTAATCAACAAGTCACAAAATATATATAAAAAAATGGAAATTGTTGTCAGCAGATCGAATTTGTGATTTATGAGATAAATATTCATCAAGCTATCAACTATCACATTAACGATATAATATCAAAATATTCTTATTTCATACTCGATTTTTGAATGTGAATTGTTGTCATGCAGGCATGGAGCAACGGCAGAATGCACGCGGTGAAGCACAAGGTGACAATAAGCGGAACCAAAGACAGGTACTCGTGCGGGCTATTCACACTGCCGAAGGAGGGAGCTCTGGTAGAGGTCCCGAAGGAGCTGGTCGACTCCTCACATCCCATTCTCTACAAGCCCTTCTCTTACGCGGACTACGTAGCTTACTTCATGTCCAACGTCAGGGACGACGCGCTCGAGATGTATGCCGGGGTCGGGCCTTCGTCCGAAATTTGAGTAACTTAGCTGATACTTGAAGTAAAGCCTGTGCTTGTATGTTATGATCCTTGTGGAAATGAGAGTTATGCTTTGGAATGGAATGTTGTGGTAATGAAAAAAATTGTGGTGGTTGGCTCGTAAGTTGATCAACATGTTCATCATTTACCCTGAATGAGAGTTATCCAGGAGGCCGTGCAAGTGGGCGTGTATAGGATGCATGGTTATTAAAACTGGACCGGACCGACCGGTTCAACTGGTCGAACCGTGAACCGGTGATTGGTCCGGTCCGGTTCTACCCATATTACGGCTGTGCATCCAGAACCGAGTTCAACTGGACTGAACCGGTGAAAACTGGCTAAACCGTTGTGAACTGGCCGGTTTTTGAAGACCGGTTCAATATTTAATTAATGTACAAACCATCCTAATTAATAAAATCAACTAATAAATGCTAAGTAAGAGCAAAATGGGCTTACTAGGAATCGATCATATGAATTAGGAATTCTTGGATAGTCCCACTTTCCCTCGGCCATCTCAAATTCTGTGACATTTTTTATCGTTACAGAAATATATAAATAAAATTATGAGTAATCAGACCGGCGGTCGAACCGGTCCGGTTTTAATAACTATGATAGGATGTCTTTTCTGAGTTTAAGCCGGCTCCGAATGAGTACGATTTTTCAAATTAAAAAAAAAAATTTGTTCATCATTTAATATACATGTAAAAATAAAAAGGTGGGTAAAAATAATATGGTTTGAATTTTGAACTTTAATAAAATATTGATACTTGGAGCGGTTTCAGTATTTTATATTTGGGGTATAAAAGTTTTAGCTTGGATTTTTTTAGATGATTTAGATTAGAGTTTTGAGGGATACAAATTAAAATTAGAAATTTGACAGGGTAAAATTAAAATTTTGGGGACTACTAAAATTTAGTTGAAATTGAAATATAATTTTTGTTACTATAATTAGAGTTATTTTGGTTGAATTTGCGTCTGTCTCTATTGTCCAACTGCATCCGCCACTGCATACATATACAATAATTAAAACGATAACATAATTAAAAACTTTTTATCATGTGACAGCAAATTATTGATACCTTACCTTGAAAATAATCTGTAGAACATAATACTGATTTTGGGATTTTAATCTTTACTAAAATATTTAGATTCATATTACAAAATTTTGTTGACCACATAATTCGTTGATTCAATGGTCGAAAATGGTTGATCTAGATAAATTACTGTCTACTTTATGAAAATGGGGAGAAAAGGAAAATAGTTATTATTTTGGATGATGTTGGGGATGAAAACATAAATGAATAAATGAAAAATTAGAAAAAAAAGTTTTGATTGAAAATAAAAATATTTTTGTATTTTTTCATAATTTTCCATCTTTAATCAAATGAAAATATAATAATATTTAGAGAAAATATGTTTTTCTTACCTCCTCATTCTACTTAAAATAAACAAATAGTAAAACTGTAAGGTTATGTTTGATTTTAAGTTGTGAGAATTTCATGTTTGGTTGAGTGAAGGTTTGTGAAAAAAAAAATCGGATGAAAAATTAGAAATAAAATTAAGATAAAACTGAGTAGAATCCAATGAAATTCACGATAAATTTTATTTTATTCTTTTCTCAGTTTTTTTTTTAAAATTACACATATACTAACTGATTTATAAAGAATACGAGAAAAAAAATAAAATGAAAAATTGATTATGTGCGATTCTGCAGTTATCATCCTCAAGACGGCCTTTTTAGCGAGAATCCACGCTACCTGACTGTTAGCGATGGTCAGCCTCGCTGGAGAAATTGAGATCGAGGGGTCTAGCTGAAGCTGAAGCATTGCACACGAGATTTCTGACTTTTCTGTTTTTTTTTTTTTAAAAAAGACTAAACTGAAGCTGAAGTCAAGAGCCAAGGCACGAGGAACTCCTGGGTGTCGGTACGGCCTGGAACGGGAACAATAGAAAACGCTGTAGTTTTGATAAACCTCCTCTAATAGCTAGTCGGCCGGCTCTACAGCATACTTAGACCCCGGTTCAATTAGAAATTTCGCGAAAGTGTGAACATGATAGGCTCATTGTAAATAGGCCTCGGTCCAATTAAAAATTTCACAAAAAGTGAAATGTGATAGAAAATGGTATAGTTATCAGAACCAGATCGGAAATTGAGCCGGCCAAGGTCTCGGTTCCCGGTTGAACCGGCGATTCAAACCATTAATTTAAAATAATTTTGTAGATCGAATTTAATTTTAATTAAGCCATTAATTACACTAAACCGGTTCAACCAGATCGATCCGGTTCACCGATTTTGTAAAAAATCGGCCGGTTCATCTAGCTTTTTTTGGATCAATATGCAACTCGATATTAATTTCAAATCGGACCAGTAACAGATCCGATTCCCGGTCCAACCGATCGATTCGATTCGGTCCGATTTTGATAACTATGGAAAATGGAGTACAAGCACTTTTAGGTTTCACTACCCATTTAAATAGAATAATTGTAAGGGCATCCATTGAATCTTCGAGAGCTCAGGTTTCCAAACGATTTGTTTTTCACGGAATTATGTTTTTTTTTATTTACGTATCATTTCATGCAAATAAAGTTGTTCGTGGAAATATTACAAACGGTGTTTTTTTTAAAAAAAACATCGCATATATTTATACGGCGCTTTTAAAAAATTGTATATTTTATAAATAGACTATATATAATATTTTTAATTTAAAAGCATCTTATAATGTTATTGAATTGAACTTTATATGTCATTTTTACTAAACGTCGTATATAGTATATAATTTTTAATTGAATAATATTGCTTTATATGTCGCATAAAAAATAAAAATCTCTTTATATATATATATTGTAATTATAAGTTAATCTTCAATAATCAAGGAACAAATCACACTCATTTTTTTGTCCAAATGTGTTTTAGTGATCATTAACATATATATTAGGTGGATTTCGTCATTGCAAATCAAGTTTAATATCTTAAATTACAACTCGTCTGTTATGTTGAAAAACCCAATCATAATGTAAATAATTTGATTGAAAAAGTGTGGCTTGAACGTCCAGCTTATGTGTGATTTATAGCTTGTCGACTATCATGTTGAAAATTCCATTAATTTAAAAAAAATCATTGCGAATATTCGTTTAATATGTTACTTTTCGAACCAACTAAGTGAAAAATATATTTTAAGCGAAATGACAAAGTATACCAAGAGAGCATTTGAGGAAGTTAAGATATTACAACTTCACATTGGATGACATATTTTTGTTATTTAAATAGTTTAAAATTGTATTCGTAAATTTATTCAGTAATTTGGAGGTTTTGTTTATTTGTAATTATGTTGTTCTACCTTGCAAATAGTTAAAAAAATCTGTGTGAACACATAAATTTGATATTACTTTATTTTATACTAGAGTAAATTTGTTTGTCCAAATTGTGTTCAAATAAAGAAAATCAATGAACAAATACAATGAGTTTTCTCAAAATAACATGCATATACAATAATCAATAAAAAATCAACCGAAGAATGTGAAGTCATATTACTCGCACAACCAAACCGGCTACGAGATGAATTACGGATTTAATGTTGTATAACAAAATTTTACCATGCTTAACTAAAATTTCAGTCAGATTCATAGCTAGACAAACATTTATGCTAAAACTTTGTAACAGTATAAAAAACTTCGAAGATCACTTTGGAGAATGAAAGCACTTTTATCCATAGTTATTAAAACCGGACTGGACCGGACCAGACCAATCAGAAACCGGACCCGACACCGGTCCGGTTTGTAAATCTTATCGAATTGCATTAGGAACCGGTTAAAATCGGACAAACCGGCCGATATATTGAAATATCGCTGAACCAGACCGGTCCGGTTGAACCAGTTTATTATAATTAGAGATTTAATTAAGGTTAAATTAGTAAAATTATATTTAAAAAACTATATCGGAAAATAATTGGGGGCGAGGTTCGAACCCAAGCCCTATACTTTCTAGACGACGCCTTTAACCAATCATATTAGCAAAGTTAATTATTTGTTTATTGCATTTAGCATCTTATATTTTATATTTTATATTTTGTAATTATTATTTCTGATTGAACCGGCGATTGAACCTGTATAAACCACCGGTTCAATCGAAACTGGGAAGCGGAACATTGACCGGTTCGATTACCGGTCCAATTCTGATAACTATGCTTTTATCACAAGAGAGACACAATTTATTGGTTGTTGGAGCAAATATGATCCTATCTTTATATACTCATTCACCTCCTCAATGAACTATGAATATCGATTTTCTCCTACATCTAGGATTTGATATTGTTGCAAAATATTTCATACAAAATACTTAGATATTTGCAAATATTCATAAGGAACCCTAAAATTCTACAATCTTTTAGAAATCGGGCACCTCGGAGACTAGTTATTCTTAATTAGGGAGCATAATGTCTTACTAGGGGCCGCTTATGATTAATGAGTTTTTTATGACTAATTAAGAATAAATTTATAGGATCGCACACAATCGAGTGACGAATAATGAGTAGAGAGAAAATCAAATAAGATTCATCCGAATACGATCTAGTTCAACCCGCATCTGATTTGAATGAACTAAATGAATTAAATTCATGAGTATGACATATGAGTATTATTCATTGGGTTGGGTCCATGGGCTCAAGCCCAATAACTCAGTTGATGAGCTTGTCCTGCGGACTGAAATCTAGAAACACGATTATCAATATAAATAAAACCTTAAGATTTCTGTTTAAAACATGCATAACCTCACAGTCAGAGGGTCATCTGGGGAGCTAGTACTCCATGACACGGTATCTACTATCCGTGTGAGAGGTAACCCTATCCTTTTTTTGAGTGCTTTTAATTCGGATCTAGACTTGTATCTGACAATTCAAATTGAAACTGATCATAGTAATTTATGAGTATTTTAGATCCAAACTTATGTAGCGTGGTTTGAAAAATCTTTTTTACATCTGTGTACGTGATCTGACAATTGCCCATAAGCTAGAAACTTGTAAGCATGTTCGATATTATTTTTTATCCGAGAAAACAATTCACAATTATAATCATAAGTTATTGAAAATACAGTCCCATTTAAGAAATTTTGAAAATAATCTCAATTCGAATCAACCATTTACTCTTTAGTAATTGCTTTAAATTTCAAGTTTTTAATATTTTTATAATATTTTTAAAACCCATAAAACTCAGAATCTCATAATAATTTAAACCGGACTGAATGTATGTATTTTAATGCATAATAAGTTGTGCATTGAATGGATTTTTGAACTCATTACCTTTCACCATTCTCCTACCACTTAACTATGCTTCTTCACTTATTTAAAATTATTCACTATTAAACGAATAATCTATAAAAAGAAAATTAATCACGTTAAAGCTACCGTCAAACTGACTAATTCTACTTAAATTTACGGTTGAAAATTAAATTTAAGGTTTTCCATCCTTAACCATTTCACCCTTGATCCGAGTCACAAAGTTATCATTCTAAATTGACAGATTTGATTGTTCCGTTTGCATTGACGATCTTGTAATATTAAACTCCAGCCAATGCTATAGCTATTTTTTATGGCAATTGATTGGATAAATACAAAAAAAATATTCACATATTTAAGCTGTGTTTGGAAAGTTTGGTGAAAATGTTTGTATTAAGTACTAAAACACTCTTTAATTGAAATAAATTTTTCATCTTATTTTTCATATAACTTTTCATTTAGTTTTTCATCCTCAATTTTCTCCAAACCAAATAAATGATTTCTTCTCATTTTCCATCAAAATTTTCATTCCACCAAATTTTTCATAAACCAAACACACCCTTAGCCACCTATAATAAAATCATATTGAAAATATTTTAAGATAGTTATTTACTAATACATGTGACATCATATTTCACAAGTGATTGATCAGTTTGCAACGGGCGTGACATAAAATTCAATAATTAATACTCTCTCTATCCTCTTTTACATGTCACCTAACCGAATTGTTTTTGTACATTTTTACTTGTTAATTAATAATTTTTGATGCATATTTAATATCAACAACTATCTTAAAACATAAAATATTAATTTCTTATTTATCATAATAAATAAAAAAATCATTCATCACCAGTAATAATCTATCAATTTTACTTTTTGCATGATTTTTTTTTAAATACTAACCACTCACTCATTAAATTTGTTCAACTGCTAGCATTAATTTGACATTAATCTACTCAAATTAACCTTAAACGATATATATTAGAGGACGGAAAGAGTATTTTACAATTAACATTAATTAAGTTGATTGTGGACGGCTTTCTATTCTAATTTTAAATAAATATGATTCATCACTCTACTAGGCGAGTGAGACGGACAACAATGCAATAATTGAAACAGAAAGGCAGAACGGGATAATAATAAAAATGTTATTTTTAAAATATGCATACAAACAAAAACGTTGAAAATGAAAACCACGAAGTGTCAACGTCCAGCTACAACCCATAGATAGATTGATTGTTCTTAATTATTCATAAAAAAATTATAAAAAAATGAACTATCATAATTTCTAAAATTTTAATTCCAATTATCAAATTTTAAATTTTATAATTATAAGGAAAAAGCCATTTGAAATTGTAGAATTAATTAAATTATAATCTAACATAATAAATTTCATAAAAAATATAATTTGATCTCTAGTAAACATAAACAAACCCAACAAAGTTTAAAAAATTATAAAATCTCGTCAGTTTTCAAGTGATGTGTAGATTTGGATTACTATAAAAATAATATTTTTTATTTATTTATAATTATATTATATTAATTTATTTTATGAGAGATCGAACTATAATTATTTTTAAATTTGCGGATTGGACTTTTTCTCTAGAATTTTGAACATTTTCCATTATATAATTTACAAAATTTTTCATTATATAAACTACCATCTTCACCTTTGCGCCGAGGCACAACATTAACAACAAGAACAAGAGAGGCCTGTAGAGAGAAAAATCTCAAGACCAAAAAGCTCGAAAAACTCGATGGGCGCCGACGCTCAAATTCCAACCATCGACTTCTCCGCTGAGGCTGCGTCTAACCTCCTCAGCGGCAGCGACAGTGATATAAACCTAAGGAGGCAAGTCAGAGCGGCTTTGGAGGGGGGCGGAATCTTTTTCCTGCGCTGCAGCGAGAGCAGCACTCAGAGCCTCGTCGAGGAGATGATGATAGGCATGAAGAGCCTTTTTGACCTGCCTGAGGACGTCAAGAGGCGATACAAAAGCACCAGGCCTTACAGCAGCTACAAAGGCCGAGAATCCTTCATGCCGCTCCACGAGAGCTTAGGTGTCGACGACGCCTACCTGCTTGAATCCGCTCAGGCCTTCGCCCGCGTCTTCTGGCCAGAAGGGAATCCGCAAGTCAGGTACCTCAAAACTCATCACACGTCAAAAGATACAAAAATATAAAATAAAAAAATTATAAAATAAAACTTTCGGCTTGTGCTCTTAACCTAATATTACCATAAACATTAGATTTTTTATTAAAATATTTTGCAATTAAATTAAATAATACTATTTCATTCCTTTAAATAACTTGAAATTTTTTCACACTAAATGAATCATAATTCTTAATAAATTTGATAAGATAAATAATATTTAATGAATCAAATCCAATTAATCTAAAATAATATTTAAAATTGATTTAATTTTTTTTATTTTTTGGCAATTCTGATAATTCGGTAGAGGTAAAATCGCTAGAGTTTGAATTTTATTTATTGTTTTTTAACTAATTCAATGTAAAAAATCAATACTCCCTCACTCTTTTGTTTCTTAATATGTTTGGTAGGGTTTATTAAAATAGATATAATATTCATTATGGTTTGATAGAAAATAAGCATCAGTATTATTAGAGTGCAACACTAAAAAGGAATGGAAATGTTAAGAAAAGGTTTATTATTGATATATAGATGCAGACACGTATTCAGAAAAATGATTAAGAGGTCAATTATTAAAAAAATTTATTGTGTGGTGTATATACTGTATATTTTTCAATCTGATTGCGTCATTTTGATTTTTAGAGATTTAAATTGACTGATTTTGAATTTTGTAACCTAAAATAATATATGAAAATAAACACAAACACTTCTTTAGAGAGTCATTTGACTCATTGCCATAACGATGCTCTGTCACTCACTGTCTGAATAAGAGATGAGTTAAATAATACATTTATTAATAATATTTGAATAAATAATACATCATATTATGGTTTATTTTTATTCACTTTGAATAGGAAGATATGTGTTTGTTTTTGCAGTTCTGCTATGAACGGCATAAACAAAATGCTATTCAATCTGATTTATGCGATCCTGAAGGTCATTTTCGAAAGCTACGAGACTGGAAACCGCCACGAATCGTTCGCCGAGAAAACCGTCACTTCCTTCCGTCTCTTGAAATACAATCTGCCTCCGTCTGGAGAGGCGGTCGGGCTGGGGCCTCACACTGATAAGTGTTTACTGACCATACTGTGCCAAAATGATGTGCAGGGGCTGGAAATCTTGTCCAGGGATGGGATTTGGAGCCCTCTTGTGATCCCTCAAGGGTGCTTTGTGGTCCTGATTGGTGAATCTCTCCAGGTATGTAAATTGTCCTTCAATTTTTACTCACAACTAATTATCATATTTATTAAAATAAGACCAAATTAATCAGCTCAGTCGTCAAATCGTAATCCGTATTTGGTCCGATCCGGTTCTACTAGTTATAGAGCTCTGTATCATAAATTGGTTTGATCAGATTCAACCGTTCAAAATCAGTTAAACCACCATGAATTGGATATTTTACATAAACCGGTTAAGTATTTGATATATATAAAAATATCCTAATTAACCAAAATTTTAATAAATTAGTCAATAATTACATATTATATTATGCTAAAATGTCAGTAGTGGGGTCGACACCATACTAATGAAAGTAACTAACTAACAACACCACTACCACTAGGCCACTATAGAATTATTGACATATTTAGATGTCTAGTATATAAATATAACATAAGTAATCAGACGATGATCGAATCAGTCTCAACAATCATTTCAATTAGTAAATAGGGAACTAGAGCTTTGACTGATTCAATCTCCGTTCCGATTTTGATAACTATAGTAATTGATTTTATTTTCCAGAATATATGATTCACTCATAAGCATTTTCATCGGTACAAATTCCGATCGAATCAGAATGGTTTGAAATTAGAATTTGAAATTTATTGGACGAAAGATTAGATTATATCTTAATCGATCCAGATCCAGACCGGACTTTTGATATAAATGGTTTGGGCCGGGTTGATGAGCAAAAGTAAATAAATAATTTTCGAATTAGTATTTTCATGATCAGATCATAATTTCATTCATTGAGAGTAAGATAAAAAAATTCATTTTTGGACCAAATCAGATCATATCGAAGACCCGAAATTCTTCAAAATTAATGTATCAAAAATCGGACTGAAGGCAACCGATCCTGTCCGATGTGATCTATTCCATTTGGATTCAATACCATTTTCGGATCCATTGCATACCCTTGACTACCCTCCCAAAATATCAATTCTATCATTAAAAGTGATGAAACATCTGACATAATTAATAAATAAATGAGTAAATTGTATAGATCGAATCCGTTGCATATAACATTGTTGTGATCATCAGGTTTGGAGCAATGGAAGGATGCGAGCGGCCAGGCACAAGGTCATGATAAGCGGAGACAGAGAACGATACTCGTGCGGGCTATTCATACTGCCTAAGAAAGATGTGATCATTGAAGTCCCCGACGAACTCGTCGACGACGACCATCCCCTCCTCTACAAGCCCTACAGCTTCACAGACTACCTAAACTATTTTATGGGCAACCCCAAGGACGATGCCCTCGAAACCTTCGCGGGGGTTTGACGATCTACGTCGCAAACTCGATAATCAAACTAAGAATCATATTGTCCTTGTATGTTTCGTTGATCTCAAGATGAAGTTGTGATATGAATAATGCGTTTGTGACAAATAATAGCGTTTGAGGTTGGTATAAGGCCTTATCTTCCAACGATGTTTTCAGGTTCGAATTGGCGTGGAATGCACCACTTCACAACCTCCATAGTAAAAAATAGGACAAAAATTTAAAAGGGCTATGAACTATCATCGCTTACCCAATTGCGGTCAGAACTACCACGATTTCCAAAAAGAGTGCGATGAAAAAAAATTGGATAGATTTTCTAAAATAAAATCATCATTACATTTCAAAACTAATATTATTATAAGACTTAGATTTGTGTGTGAAATTACGTCGTTTGGTTATCAAAAGACGTCGTTTTCTTTATGTGCATAAAACGATATAATTTATTTTGATAACCAAACGATACAATTTTGGCATACAAATCTATGTCTTATAATAATATTAGTTTAGCAATGTAATGGTAAATTTTATTTTAGAAAATCAGTTTATTTTTTTTTCATCGCACCTTTTTTGAAAATCATGATAGTTCTGACCACAATTAGGTAAATGATGTAGTTTAGTACCCCTTTTAGGTTTTATCCCTAAAAAATAAACTAGCACTATCAAGCGGAAGTTGAAACTACATCGTTTTTTGTTTGATTTATTACTTGGATGTTGGATCATGGACATGAAGTTTGTACAAAAAAACAAATATTTTATGCAGGCAAGCAAAATATTGAGAGTACAAAATTACATAGTTTTAGGAGTCCAATCCTTTGTTCCCACTTATACATTAAATGAATTTATGATTTTAATTTTAAATTTGCATGACACATGACAATTCAGAATGTAATTATTAGTTGAAAATATATCGTGTTTGGATAGTTATTTTAGATATAACACTATTTGATTTGACCATTGAGGCACGTTTAGTTTGAATATTTGTAGTAACAATATAAATAATTCATATATCTTGAAGAAATAAATAATCATAATTTAAGAATTAGAATGTATATTTTAAAATTATTAATACTTATCATACTATGAACTGTTAATTGTCATTAATTGATTTATTCCACTTTTAATCCGACTAAAAATATAGCATAAAATATAAAAACTGCATTGATTTGTGTTGACAAGCTTATTTCGCTGCTTGCTTGAGATTAAATTCCGTAGTGCGAAATCCCTCTTATATTTCACTAGGAAACCCTCCATAACCATAAACAATGCCAAAAAGTAACTAACTCGAGAAATTCTCCTCTAATGAAACGCAGTCGTTTTAAGGCAGTGCTTCATATTTCTCATTCAGACCATCTCTTCCAAATCTAAAAGATGAATCTCATCTCGCAAATTCTTATCTGCTCCGGGAGCATCTGCTTCTGGAGACGTTGTCATTTTGATTAGTTTAAAATGGTGTCATTTTGAACACTATTACAAACTATTCATGGAATTTAAAAAAACTCAAAAATTTTGTATAAAAATAGAAAAAAATTAAAAAAGTTTGATTTATAAATATTAAAATAATAAAAATTCCAAATTCATATTTTTCTAATTTATATCCATTAAAATATTTATTTATAAATTTGATGAATATACATATGCAATTAATGAATATGAGTATACAAGTGATGAATATGAGCATGCAAATAATGAATATGATATAAAAATGATGAATATGAGTATGCAAGTGATAAATATAATATACAAATGATGAATATACATATGCAAGTGATGAATATACATATGCAAGTGATGAATATACACATACAAGTGATGAATATGAGTATACAAGAATATGAGTATACAAGTGATGAATATGAGTATGCAAGTGATGAATATACATATACAAGTGATGAATATTAGTATGCAAGTGATGAATATACATATGCTAGTGATGAATATACATATGCAACTGATGAATATGAGTATGTAAGTGATGAATCTACATATACAAGTGACGATGAATATGAGTATGCAAGTGATGAATATACATTTGTTCTAACTCATGCTTAGAACACTAGGTGGAATCAGATTCCTTATGTGTCAGATGAGCTACGGTTTAAAGCATCCCTGATATTTTGATTGGGTTAATCAAATCTTAAATGGGCGTCTTGTTAAATCTGAATTTTCGTAAGAGAGCTCAAAATTCAAAACAAATTGAACTCCAGCCACAAGCAAGAGATAGATAAATGGGTGAATTTCGCTATTGCAAATCAAGTTCAATAAATTCAATTACAACACGTTTGCCATGTTGAAAAACACAATCATAATTTAAATAATTTGTCTGAAAAGGTGTGGCTCGAACGTCCAACTTATGTGTGATTTAAAGCTAGTCGACTATCATGTTGAAAATTCCACTAATTTAGAGAAAATCATTGCGAATATTCATTTAATGTGTTACTTTCTGGACCAATCAGTTAAAAATATATTTCAAGCAAAATGACAAAGCATACCAAGAGAGCGTCTGAGCAAGTTAAGAAATTACAACTTCACATTGGATGACAAATTTTGTTATTTAAATAGTTTAAAATTGTATTTATAAAATTATTCAGTAATTTAGAAAAAAAATTTATTTGTAATTATGTTGTTCCACCTTGCAAATATATAAAAAAATCTATGTGTGAACATATACAATTTGATATTACTTTATTTTATACTAGAGAAAATTTGAACGTCCAATATATGTTCAAATAGAGAAAATCATTGAACAAATATGATGAGTTTTCTCAAGATAACATGCATATACAATAATTAATAAAAAATCAATCGAAATGCGAAGTCTTATTACTCGCACAACCAAACCGGCCATGAGATGAATTACGGATTTAATGTTATATAACTAAATCTTACCGTGCTTAATTAAAATTTCAATCAGATTCATAGCTAGACAAACATTTATGCTAAAACTATGCAACATTATAAAAACAATTTCAAATATCACTTTGGAGAATGAAAGCACTTCTTATCACAAGAGAGACACAATTTATGGGAGGTTTGGAGCAAATGTAATCCTATCCTTATAAACTCATCTATCTTCTCAATGAACTATGGATATCGATTTTTTCCTACGTCTAAGATTTGATATTGTATCTAAATATTTCACACAAAATATTTAGATATTTGTAAGTATTCATAAGGAACCCCAAAATTCTACAATCTTCTAGAAATCGCGCTTCTACCCCCATCTTTTCACACCTCCAATTTACAAATCATTGTCTGATCTAACAGACAAGTCTGACTGTTAGAGTTTGTACGTTAAATCAGTTAATTGACTCGTATTGACTGTGGCATTGATTACTTCGGAGACTATAGTTATTCTTAATTAGGGATCATAATGATTTACTATGAGTCACTTATGATCAATGAGTTTTTGTTTATGACTGATTAAGAATAAATTTATAGGGACGCACATAATCGAGTGACGGATAATGAGTAGAGAGAAAATCAAATAAGATTCATCCGAATACGATCTAGTTCAACCCGCATCTGATTTCAATGAACTAAATGAGTTAAATCCATGAGTATGACATATGAGTATTATTCATTGGATTGGGCCCACGGGCCCAAACCCAATAACTCAGTTGATGGACTTGTCCTGCAGACCGAAATCTAGAAACACGATTCTCGCTATAAATAGAACCTTAGGACATCTGCTTAAAACATGCGTAACCTCACAGTCAGAGGATCATATGGGAAGCTAGTACTCTAGATGACACGGTATCTACTATCAGTGTGAGAGATAACTCTACCTTTTTTGGGTGTTTTTAATCCGGATCCAGACTTGTGTCTGACAATTCAGATTGAAACTGATTATAAAAATTTATGAGTATTTTGGATCCAGACTTATGCCGCATTGTTTGAAAAATCTTTTTTACATCCGCGATCCGACAATTTGTCCATACGCTAGAAACTTGTAAGCATGTTCGATATTATTTTTAATCCGAGAAAACAATTCACAATGTAATTGTAATTTATTGAAAATACAGTCCCATTTAAGAAATTTTGAAAATAATCTCAAATCGAATTAACCATTTACTCTTTAGTAATTTGCTTTTAATCTCAAGCTTTTAATATTTTTAGAATATTTTTAAAACCAATAAAATTCAGAATCTCATAATAATTTAAACTGGAGTTTTGAACTCATTACCTTTCACCATTCTCCTACCAATTGTAATTTATTGTATTAGCTCGATTGTGGAGCTTTGTCCCTTATTGCAGGTTGTCTTGTGATGTTTTTGTTGGTTTTGGGTTTTTGTTTTCTTTGTTTCCCCTATCGGGCCTCATTTGATTTAATAAATTTGTTTCAAAAAAAAAAACTATGCTTCTTCACTTATTTAAAATTATTCACTATTAAACGAATAATCTATAAAAATAAAATTATTCACGTTAAGGCTACCGTCAAACTGAATAATTCTACGTAAATTTACGGTTGAAAATTAAATTTAAGGTTTTCCATCCTGAACCATTTCACCCTTGATCCGAGTCACAAAGTTATCATTCTAAATTGATAGATTTGGCTGTTCCGTTTGCATTGACGATTCTTGTAGTATTAAGCTCCAACTAATACTTTAATATAGCTATTTTTTGTGAAAATTGATTGGATAAATACAAATAAAATACTTACACACTTAGCCATCAACGATAAAATCATATTGAAAATATCTTAAAATAGCTATTTACTCTTGCATTTATCATCATACGTCACAAGTGATTGATCTCTTTGCAATTGACGTGACACAAAATTCAATAATAATTATTTTACAATTAACATTAATTAAGTTGATTATGGACGACTTTCTATTCTAATTTTAAATAAATATGATTCATCACTCTACTAGGCGAGCACTACCAGATTTCAAAAATTATGCGGAGCAGTATTATCGGGTGGGAAATGATCCGAAAAAACATATCGGACAATTTTCGGATGCGTTTTGGACGTGTAACGGGTTGACGTAGATTTTCTGATGATTGCAGGACTATTTTCGGAACAGGTTCGGGTATTTTTATGTTTTTTATTTTCGGGCCGGTCACGGGTAATGGAGGGTTAAAGACTTCGGATTGTTTTCGGACCATTACCAGATTTATATCGGGTTATTATATATTGATTTTTTTTAATTTTTTAATCTTCGGATCATTTTCGGTTCTATTTCGACTAGTATTGGGTTTCCTAATAAATAATATTTATTTACCTCGGTTTATTTTCAGACCATTTTCGGTTCAACTTTTATTTATGTCGGTTTGTTTTCGGTTCTTTGTCCGTTTATGTCGGTTGGTTTTCAGACCATTTTCGGTTCTTTTGGGTTTGCTAATAAATTACTTTATTTATCTCGGTTTGTGTTCGGGTTGTTGTCGGTGAGTATTTATTTATCTCGGTTTGTTTTCAGATCGGTTTCGGTTCTGTTTATTTTCTCGGTTTTATTTCGGCCATTTTCGGTTCTGTTTATTTTCTCGGTTTTATTTCGGCCATTTTCGGTTCTATTTATTTTTCGGTTTTATTGCGGTCATTTTCGGTTCTTCTTTATTTTCTCGGTTTGTTTTGGGAATATTTTCGGTTCTTTTTCGGTTCTTCTATTTTCTCGGTTTGTTTTGGGAATATTTTCGGTTCTTTTTCGGTTCTTATTCATTCATATCGATTCATTTTGGGAATATTTTCGGTTCTTTTCGGTTCTTCTTATTTGTCGGTTTGTTTTGGGATTATCTTCGGTTCTTTTTCGGTTCTTATTCATTTATATCGGTTTAATTTCGGCACTTTTTCGGGTTGATCATTAATTATGTTCGGATTTTCGGATTTGGGTCGGATTGTTGGAGAATTTGGTTCGGATTTTGTTCGTTTTTTTTTGTTGGTTCTCTCCTATGCTCCATGGTTTGCCATGTCAGGAATCTCTTCAGGAATCTGTCAGGAATCCTGTCAAAAATCCTTCAATTTCACATGCCCGTGAGTTCCTCCCAGCCCGGTGCATGTCTTCCTCCGTCACATTGTATATAAACAGGCCAACCTTAATTCCTCCCATATCTTTCATCACTCAACCTTCATCTACAAATCATGCATTCTTTTCTCTTCATCTCATAATTTTATCGTTCAATTCACCACATTTTCTACCATTCCGTAAGACTTGTACCAGATTTGATATCCGGTTAAGACGATCGCATTTCTGATTATCGGTTAAATATTTTGGTAAGAAAGGTTAGTTTATTTTTATTTTGCAAATTTAAGGATTCATGCATGTTATATGTATGTAATTTGTTTAATTGATTTGATCGATCTCGTTGCAAATTTAGCTTCATTGTTTATAACCTTTAAAGTTGTAATAATTTAGGTAATTTGATAAAAAAAGTTAATTAATTGTGGAGGGAGGTTAATTTTACTTATATATATGCTAATCTTGAATTAAATTTATATATAATTATAGTTGATAAATATTAAGTAATTAAACGTACGACGAGTAGTTATTTAAAATGAGTTGATAGATTTTTTATAATTCAATAAAAATATAATTACTGCCAAAATTTGAACAATTGCCAGTTAAATATTTAATCATTAAGTTAACCCGTAACAATTTAAACGGTTCAATTAGAGGGGGAATTACTGGTGGGATTTTGTTTTTGCTACCGGTGAACCTACTAGTTGGTTTTACCCCATTACATATGATACATGTATGAACCGGTATAACGTATAACGTTTAATTTTGGTAGTGAATAACTGTAATTGCATGCAGATAGTTAATTAATTAAGTTGATTATGTATTTTAAGACTATTTTTTATTAATTATATTATGCATAATATTTAACTCACCCTTGTAATAATAAATTAATTACGTAGTAAAAGTTATTGTTGAAAATTACGTTACATAATTATGACGTTCACAAATTAAAATTAAATAAATGAATTTGAATTGAAATTATGTTGGAAATAATGTAATATAATAAATTATATTTTTCCAATTTTGGAAAAATTGGCTGGCACATGAGTACCCATCAACTATTTCATGATTCAATCATTATATTTTAATTTCGATCAACTCACAGTGGCCAATACAAATGTCGATGATGTATAACATGAATGGGTTAATGCATCATCGGTCATGGATGTACGGTCACCGAAATATATCGGCATACGTTGATGGAGTTGAAGAATTCATTAACTCAGCTATTGCGAATGGGGCGGTGTCTGCTGGCCAGATATTTTGTCCCTGTAAGAAATGTAAAAATA
>NQLW01001006.1:84531-122294 GCA_002312845.1 Kalanchoe fedtschenkoi
ATTTATTAAATAAATGTATTGCTTTTTAACATAATTAATGCTAACATACACATTAACATAATTTGCATTTTACTGAGCAGGAGTCCAAACGTGGAGAAGTCGTCCCTCCCACCGAATTTTATGTTTGCACTCATACAAACAAGAAGACTGGAATTGTTGATCCACAAGCATTAAAATTCTCTGTGAGTAACATACCCCACCATTAACTCGGTTTTAAGTAAATTAGTCTGATTGACTTTTCACCGCTCATCAATTCTTTTATTACAATGTAGGAATCGATGGAAGGGGCCTTGCAGGCCCGTTCAGCGATTGATCCGGTCTTCGCGTCTCTTCCTTGTGCACAGCAGGAGCTACAGCTGTGGTCCACAGTTCAAGGAAACTCTGATGACAGTGGCACTGAATATAGAGGACTTGGCAGTCAAGTGGAATTTTACCAGTCCGACTTCAGTAGCTCCAGTACAGGTCGCTCGTCGGTTAATCTAGGGCGCAGGACTAACGATGAGTTTACCCAACAGTTGGAGCTGCTCCAAGCACAGATTCGCGCACAGGCTGAAGCTAGCCAGGAAATCAAGATGGAGGCTACATGCGCAAAGGAGGAGGCGAGGCGCGCAACTGAGGAGTTAAGGCGTGCAAATGAGGAGGCGAGGCGAGCACGTGAGGAGGCGAGGCAAGCATATGAGGAGTCGAACCGCACCCAACAACGAATTTTATCCCTCCTGACCGGTAGCAGGAGCGACGTGAGACCTTCCTATGCTGGACCGCCTTATCCACCAAGTGAGGATGCCACTGGTGATGCTCCTGATCCTTTTGGCTTTACAGATTAGGTCACCCACTGCATGCCCATCTGCATTCATGAACATTGTTGATTTCGTTTATGTTTTAACTTTTATGTGATCACTATGTGTTTTCATGTTTGAACTATTATGTTTTCACTTCTTAAATATTTTCAAAAACTTTTTTATTATCATAATTTCATTGTTAAAATCATATTACAGTAGTATTACTGATAATAATACACTCCATAATATCTCAAATTTTATGAAATTACTTGAACCTAAAAATCATTAATTTCGCTAAAAACCCCTAATTTAATTACATGACATGCATATATATTTAACATATATATATAATTTTGTAAATAATTGAACGATGCGAAACTTTAAATGATTCGTGAAAATTAAATTTACAAATCTAAAATTGAAGATAATATAATAGCATAATGAAGAATTCATTTAAAATTATTTTATTTTTAAATCTACATAAAATGAACATATCTCACATTTTTATACAACCCAATTCATCCATATTAAAAATGAATTACATACCGTCAAAAATTATTAAAAAATCCAAGAAACACCCCTTAAACATTCCGAATAACACCCGAAACTAATCCTAAAATGAAGCCCCCTACACATCCTCCATAGATCCGAAAATTACCCTAAGTGTTTGTGCTGGAAGCCCGAAATAGGACCTCCCTTAGCCCGAAAAAGACCCTCAAATGTGGTCCCCTAAGAGTCCTCAGATGGTCCGAAAAAATTAAGTCCGAAATCAGTCCGCAACATCCCCTCAATTGACCCTCTATTTTATGATATTTTAATCCCTCCACGGAGACCCGAAAACAGTCCGATAACAGAACCGAAAATTTATTTTTCGGGCTTATTTACGGACAGTTTTCGTGTGTAAAATTTAGACCCGAAAAATATATTTTTTCGGGTCTCCCTCGGACATTTTTCGGTATAAATATGATGCGCAAAAAATTTAAAATCTGGTAGTGGAGTGAGACATTGAGTGAGACAACCATGCAATAATTGTACTATAAAAAATCAAGATGGTGAGACAACCATGCAATAATTGAAATAGAAATGCAGAACGGGATATTAATAAAAATGTTATTTTTAAAATATGCATACAATCAAAAATGTAGAAAATGAAAACCACGAAATGTCAACGTCCAGCTACAAACCATAGATAGATTGTTCTCAATTATTCATAAAAAAAACTATAAAAAAACATCAATTAACACAACAAAATTTAAAAAATTACAAAATCTTGTATGAATTTGGGGTAATATAAATATGTCATATTTTTATTTATTTTTAATTATATTATATTAATTTATGTTATTAGAGATCGAATCATAATTATTTTTAAATTTATTGATTGGACTTTTTCCCTAGAATTTTGAACATTTTCCCTTATATAATTGTACAATATTTTCCATTATATAAACTACCATATTCACCTTTGCGCCTAGGCACAACATTAACAACGAGAACAAGTGAGGCCTATAGAGAGAAATCTCAAGACCAAAAAGCTCGAAAAACTCGATGGGCTCGATTGGCGCCGACGCTCAAATTCCAACCATCGACTTCTCCGCAGAGGCAGCGTCAAGCCTCCTCAGCGGCAGCGACAGTGATATAAACATAAGGAGGCAAGTCAGAGCGGCTTTGGAGGGGGGCGGAATCTTTTTCCTGCGCTGCAGCGAGAGCAGCACGCAGAGCCTCCTCGAGGAGATGGTCATAGGCATGAAGAGCCTTTTCGACCTGCCTGAGGACGTCAAGAGGCGATACAAAAGCATCAGGCCTTACAGCAGCTACAAAGGCCGAGAACCCATCGCGCCGCTCCACGAGAGCTTCGCCATCGACGACGCCTACCTGCTTGAATCCGCTCAGGCCTTCGCCCGCGTCTTCTGGCCAGAAGGGAATCAGCAAGTCAGGTACCTCGTACTCATAACACATCACACGTCAATTTAATCCCAATTCCGGAAAAAATGGGAAAAAAAAGTAAATACATAAATAAATGAAAGATTGATTTTGTAAAATAAAATTTTTAATTTGTGCTCTTAATCTAATATTACCATAAAAATTACTCACTCCTTACAAATACAGTAGTTGTCTTTTGAATTGAGTAGATTAATGAGATACTAATACTAATATTTGAGGAAATTTATTATGTGAGCGATTAATTTTTTTAAACAATTTTGGGAAAATGGTAAAATTGATAACTATTATTGATATATATAGAAATTTTTTTTTATTGATTATGATGATGAAGTGATTAATATTTGATGATTTAAGATAGTTGTGCATATTAAATATAAATTAAAAATTATTAAATAATAAGTAAAAGTGGAAAAATAAATTTGGTTAAATAACAAGTAGAAGATAACGAAGTAGGAGGTCTTTGCACTAAAATGTTTTGTAGTTAAAGTAAATGATACTGTTTTATTCATTTAAACAAAGTGATCGTCGTTTTTTATATCAAATGAATAATAATATTTAATAAATTTAATAAGATAATTTGTATTTAATGAATCAAACTCAATTAATACTAAAACAATATTTTAAATTATTATTTTTACTTGTTTACAATTTTGGTAATTCCCATAAGGGAAAACGGCAGTATTTTGAATTCCAGTTACTGTTTTTTTCCTTCAAAATAATTATATACAATAAAATTACTATTCCATCCCTCTTTAGTTTCTTATTGTTGTTTATTTTTATTCATTTTGAATACAAATATGTGTATTATTTGTTTTTGCAGTTCTGCTCTGAACAACATAAACAAAATGATGCTGGATCTGATTTATGCGATTCTGAAAGTTATATTCGAGAGCTACGGAGCTGAAAACCGCTACGAATTGTTTGTCGAAAAAACTGTCACTTCCTTCCGTCTCTTGAAGTACAATCTACCACCGGCTGGAGAGGCGGTCGGGCTGGTGCCTCACACTGATAAAAATTTACTGACCATGTTGTGCCAAAATGATGTGCAGGGGCTGGAAATCTTGTCTAAGGATGGGATTTGGAGCCCTCTTGTGATCCCTCAAGGGTGCTTTGTGGTCATGATTGGTGACTCTCTCAAGGTATGTAAGTCGACATATTTAGTTGTTACATGTAGCAAAACATGAGTAATTAGACCAATGAACTGATAAATAATTTCATTTTCTGAATATTTGATTCAATCATAATTGTACGAATTCGGATAATAAAAATGAATCTGAATCGGAATCGGAATTCGAATTTAAGTGGATGGAAGATTGGATCGGGTCTTGATTGATCCATATCCAGGCTGAACAAGACCAGAAAAATCGGATATTGATAGAAATGGTTTGGACCGAATATAACTTTCAAATATATTTTTTCAGGAAAGTAAGATAAAAAAATTCTATTTTGGATCATGTCAGATAATAAAATCAAAATTCATCAAAATTATTGTATCAAAGACCGGACTGAAAGTAACTTGATCCCGTCTGATGTGGTCTATTCCCGTTGGATTCAAAACTATTTCCGGATCCTATATACCCTCAGTTGACTATGCTCTCAAATTAAATTATCAATCTTATTATTAAAAATGATGAAACATTTGAAAAATGACATAACAAATACGTATGTGAGTAAATTGCATAAACTGAATCCGGTGCATATAACACTGTTGTGATAATCAGGCTTGGAGCAATGGGAGGATGCGAGCGGCCAGGCACAAGGTGATGATAAGCGGAGACAGAGACCGATACTCATGCGGCCTATTCATACTGCCTAAGAAAGATGTGATCATTGAAGTCCCCGACGAACTCGTCGACGACGACCATCCCCTCCTCTACAAGCCCTACAATTACACAGACTACATAAACTACTTTGTGGGCAACCTCAAGGACGACGCCCTCGAAACCTTCGCGGGGGTTTGACGATCTTCGTCGCAAACTCGATACTCAAACTGAGAATCATATTGTCCCTGTATGTTCTGTTGATCTCAAGATGACGTTGTGATTGGAATAATGTGGTTGTAAGAAATAAAGCGTACGTTGAGGTTGCTTCTGTTTTTTAGTAACTTGTTCGTTAGCAGGCTACCCATGTTGGTATGAGATCATATCCTCCAGCGATGTATACAAGTTCGAATTTGTCGTGGAATGAAAAAGTAACATTTAATTTGATGATAAAAAAAGTAGTTTTTACGTACAAATATAATTTTTATTATAATATTAGTTTAAAATTATAGCTGCTAATTTTAATTTCAAAAATTAGTTTAATATTTTTTTTCATAATTTTTGACAGTTCAAATAGATAGGATCGTAATTAAAAAATAATGATATTTCAAATCTTTCGATTTCCCCCTAAACTGCATCATTCTTTTAGATGGTTTTTTTGAATGATTGTTTTCTTCTTGGATGTAGGAGACATAAAAATCGTTACCAAAGGACAAAATTTGAAAAATGTTGTGAGCACAAAACTTTGTAATTTTAGTGGTTTAGTATCCCTTATTATGCCACTTATACAGAAAATGAATTATTAATTTTATTTTATTCTTTACGACACATGAAAATTATAAATTAAAAGAAAAACAGATGTATTCCGTCGTCAGGGTATACAAACTACGTATCTGAGCAACATTTTGAATGGTATTTAAGGATTTCAGAATTTCATGATTCAAAGTTTCTAATATTTTAGGGTTTCTAGAATTTTTAAAACGGGGTTCAGGGTTTATTTTTAAGTATTTTAGGATTGTGGTTTTTAGAGTTGTGAAGTGACGCCGTTTTGAATATGTTTGGAAACATCCAAAAAAACACTAAAAACATGAAAGTTTGAAACCAAAAATCTTTAAAATCTTAAAACAATAAAAATTATAAATCTGATAAAAATAATCTAAAACGACATCATTTCAGCCGTCAGGATACATAGCTTATATACCTTGACAGGATATACCCGCTAAGCCCATAAATTAATTATTATAAATTGAAGTTGTGTTTTTTTGAGTGATTGTTTTTTTTACTACCATATATGAATCTTTTGAAAAACAGATGTGATAGTTCAAGAAATTTAATTGATCCCAAGCCACCAAGCAAAATAGTTTTATTACTAGGGGGAAAAATAAAATGGCTTTGAATTACCATATGTTATTTAATTGCAGTATGAATTATGATGATTGTCAAAAAGGGCGTGATGTAAAAAAATTTGACTGATTTTTTAAAATAAAATTTATCGTTGCACCATTTAAATTAATATTATTATAAGACTTAGCTTCGTGTGTGAAAATTACATAATTTAGTTATCAAATTGAATAATATCGTTTTGCACATATAATAAAACAATATCTTTTCATACTCAATCATCCATAATTCTCAATAATTTTAATAAGATTAATTATATTTAAGAAGTCAAATAAATTGATCTTAAGCATCATCCGAAATCAGTCCAATGTTTTTTTATCGCACCATATTTTGGTAATCATGGTAGTTTGGATCACAATTGGATAAATGATGATAGTTCAAAGCCCTTATGAATTTTTTCCCTTAATATTAATAACCAATCAAAACATGACTAGAAGATAAATAAATGCAAATATTATTAAAAATTAATTTTTCACATATAATACTTTTTGATTATTTAATTATTGAGATACTGTCTGAATATTTTTTAATTATAGAATAAATAATTTTGCATATTTTGATAGTATAAATAATACTAGTTTTTAAGCTAAAATATGTATGTTTGAATCCCCCACAGACAAAACTGCATTTATTTGTGTTGGCAGCTTATTTCGCTACTTGCTTGGAATTAAATTCCGTAGTCCAAAATGCCAAAATCCCTTTTACATTTAAAACCTCCATAAACAAATGCCAAAAAGTAACTAACTCGAGAACTCCTCCTCTAATGAAACGCAGTCGTTTTAAGGCTGTGCTTCATACTTCCCATTCAGACCATCTCTTCCAAAAGACGCAGTCTCATCTCATCCACGTCGACGTCGCCCTCAGCGATCTGATTCTCTCGACGCTCTCTGCTCTTCAATTGCCGCGGACAAACCTCACCTCCCGCTATCCTCCATTCCCCACACTTCCAATCATCATCTCGCCTCCAAGTCCGCCGTCCGTTCGACGAGTTTCCTTTCCGATGATTACCGGCCGCATCGCAGCAGCAGTCGTCTGATTCGTCGCCGATGGAGAAGGAGATCGAGCTGCTGTCGCGAGTCGCGATCGATCATCTCTTCCTCGCGCAGTTCGAGCCGTTTCGAGCGATTATCCACAGTCTGCGAGCTCGGAACCCTGACCTAGCGTTGGCTATTTTGCAAACGATTGTGTCTAGTGGAGGTCGGGTTGAGAATGTTCTGTGGAAGGATTCGTGCTCGTCTCCGGCGATGCTTGCGTGGATGTCGACGCTGGAGCTCGTCCAGTTTCATAACTGTACTTCGTCTGTCTGGAGCTTCGGTCCGGAGACGCTGCGGCTTCGTGCGGAGTTTTTGCTGCTGGTTCAGATGCTGATTTCTAGAGTTTCCGGGAGTGATAATGGAACATATGATGATGTAGTGGTGAAAATTTTGAGTAGAATTTTAGAGTTAGGATTTAGGAGGTTGAAGGCGGATGCGGTGCTGCTTGTGGTTGAGGAGAGTGATGGCGGTGAAACGGACGGTCAGAGTGGGTCATTGTTTGAAGAAGAGGAGTTGAAATGTTTGCGAAAATTGGTACTGGAGGAGGCCGCCGTTTTTGATGCCTTGTGTTGTAATATTGATAAGCAAGTTCGTGGTTTTGACTGTGATGATTCTGGTTTGGCGATTACTGTTAGAATAGAAGAGACGGGGAGGATGGACTCAGCGGATGATGTTAGAGTCCTTAAGTTGTTATTGGGGCTGGTACAGAGGACACATTTAGAAGCATTGAAGGAGAGGACTGAGGCAAATGATTTGGATGCTGCAGTTTCCCACATACAGTTTCTTCACATGGACTATGGTGGAGTGCTAGAGGCTGAATACCGGTATGGATGTTGACAGATGTTTTTATTTATTTATTTATTTATAGATAAGAGCATTAGTAGATCAAGTTCTGTGTATGCTCTAAGAAAAAAATACTAGTTTATTCAGTAGTGAGGTATTTTTATTGCTCAAATTCCCTTATGAGAAAATCGCAGTTGAATGTGATAAAGTTCTGTGTATGTTCTTAGAAAAAAAAACTAGTTTATTCAGTAATGAGTTACTTTTTATTGGTCAAATTCCCTTATGAGAAAATCGCAGTTGAATGATTCATATGAATTTTCTGCAACCAAATATTACTTAAGTATTTTGTCGACACGAATAATACCGTATTGGACCAATGTACAAGAACATGATTTTTCAAAATTAAGTAGGATGCCTGATTGCCTCATATGGTGTCGGTAGTAAGTTGTGGAGAATCCTGATTCAGTGGTTGAATTAAGTTGTGGATTCTCCTCTTGTTGTCACAACCAAGAGTTGTCGCCCGCCGTTTCTACTTATGTAATTGCAATCTCTTTTGATGTTTCTAATAGCCCGGTTTTGCAAGATCTCCTCCAGAGAATTTTGTCCAGAAGGGAGGAGGGTTATGGTGAAACATGGAATGCTATGAGAGAGAAATTACTAAAGATATACAGTGAAGCGCTATCTTCAAAGTGCACACATCTTGTCCAGCTTATTCAGGTATTCTTTTAGACCGTTCTAATGGAGATTCCTGCCTCTTATAATTATGATCAATATAGTAGAAGTTATAAATAAGGAAATTTCTCTGATAACAAAGTAGGTACCTGTCTTACAAAAACAATTTACAACATCATATACTGATGTTGACCTTCTTCATGTTGGCTTGTTGGTTAATTGGCCCTGAGTTTGTGTGAATTTTATTGACATTGTGGCGGTGAACTAGGTTCTATTTACTATTTATTAGGATTAATAAAATCAGCATTGACATCGAGTATCTACCCATAATTGCAAGTGGATCCCTAATTATATTAAGTGGCATAGTCTTACTTTGTTTGCAATTTAGCGGTCAAACAAGATGGATTAAAATCTGGTTACCAGTTTGCTTTATTATATTTGTAACTCTGCTCTGATATTTGCCAAAATATCCTACAGGATATCCATGATGGATTACTCTCGGAGGAGATTGCAAAACACGGAGGATCTGACAACCACGAAACACCTCTCCCACTCGAGCGTTTTCAGAGGTATATTGTGGAACGTAATTTGGATCCAACTTCGGATGACAAGAATTCTGCAATGAATGAGGCAATTATTTCCTGCTTGAGAGACATGTACCACTACTCGCGCTTGTCTGGACTGCATATGCTTGAATCTGTCATGAACACCGCGCTGTCTGCTATTGCAAGAGAACATATTCAAGAAGCTAGCAACGTATGTGTCATGTTTATTCTCAAGATCCTGGTTATGTGCCATGTTTAGTTTTTTCATGTTGTCGCCTTCTTCCTGTATGTGCTTACAGAAATTAGAGATGATATTTGATTATGTCCAATGGTAAATTTGACGCACTGCTTGTGCAGGTTCTGGCTTTATTTCCCAGATTGCAGCCATTGGTGGCTGTCATGGGTTGGGACTTGTTGTCTGGTAAAACTGCACTTCGCAGAAAATTGATGCAACTTCTTTGGAATAGTCACAAGTCACAAGTCTCTAGGCTAGAGGAGTCATCCTTGTACAGTGATCCATTGGATGAGGTGCTTGTCCTCCTGAAAACTTATTCCTATATTTGGTTTCAGTTATATGATGTACAGTAGAATTCACTGTTGGCCGGGAAGTCCCTAATTGCAAATCATTGATTGGCATTTTAAAATGTTGAATGCCCTTTTTTTATTTGAAAGGCCATAGCTGATAGCTCACTTAGAATCTTAGATTACTATGCCCTTTTGAGCACCTTTCTTCAGTTTTTACTAATAGTGAGGATCTTATCATAAGACTGCAACATAATGTTATGTACAGAAACAAGCTTTCAGTAGCTAGAACATCTAGTCTTATTTTAATAATAACCGTATAAGGTACATGGTTTTGACCTCTAGGTATCTTATGTGGAGCACCTTTGTGATACACTTTGCTACCAACTTGATCTTGCGTCCTTTGTTGCTGCTGCCAATTCTGGTACTTCCTGGACTTTGAAGAATTCAATGCTTCTCACTGCTAAAGATCAAGTCGGATCAGTAAATCAAGAACTGGATCCTTTTGTTGAGAACTTTGTTCTGGAAAGACTTTCAGTTCAAAGTGTTCTGCGGGTTGGTGAATTTCATTTTTACTTTTGCTGTTGAAACTTTATGTAGGGAAATTTTGTATCAGAATTCTTTTTGCGTCTTTCAAACCTTTTGCAATGCCTCCGCTTCTCACAGTTGACGTAGTTTTATACCTATGTGAATTCAAAAACAAAAGTTTTGTGTTTGTTTCCATTTGGATTCAGGTGGCAGTTAACTCTTTCTCTGCAGGTACTGTTTGATGTTGTTCCTGCAATAAAATTTAAAGACGCCATTGAGTTAATCAGCCTGCAACCAGTTTATTCTACAGTTGCAGCATGGAAAAGGTAGCAATTGAGTGGTTATTTTCCTTATGTCTAACATGTTAGATGATAGGTGCAAGTATGAGAGTGCATCCTTAATTTGTATGAAACTTTTGTTTTTGGTTTGTTATGACAGTTCATTCAATCCAGCGTTTTCAGGTGTGTATAACTAACTGATCAATATTTTTTAGGGCATTCATTTTGTTTTTAGCGGTGTATTATGATTTTGGATTGAAGTAATGGTATTTTAATGCTTTACGCGCTGTTGTATGTGTATACGTGAATAATGTTATAGACTCTCGTCTAATCCCGAATGATTCTTTCTGTCGTATGTGGTAGGATACAAGATATTGAGTTGATGCACATGCGCTATGCTCTTGAAGCTGCTGTTCTTGCGTTAGGGTCTATGCAAAGCACAACTGAGATTATGAACAACCATTTTCAAGAGGCACTCATCCATTTGAAAGAACTTCAAAGCCATATGGATGCCATTGAGAATATTCCTCGCAAGGTAATTATTTGATATTTCATTCAGCTAAAGTTCATTGGTTTATGACTTATAAAACTTTTTTGGCTGATTAATTCGGATTCTATGTATAGAATTTGCACGTGTTCTTGTTAAACCAAGGAAGACAAAGCATGTTGCTTCTTGTATAAACGTGAACATGTGTTTGTGGGGCTGGCTGTTGTGTTTGACCCTGGCTCTCTGCATGATACATGACTGTCTTTTTTATACTAACAAACTCTTCTTTGAATTGTTTATCTGACTTTCCGTTTTCATGAGATGCAGATATTTATGGTGAATGTCATCATCTCCCTGCTGCACATTGACGGTATTAATGTAAATTTTGTGGAGTCATTGTTCCGCGAGAAAATTTTATCTGGCTCGTTGGCCTCAGATGATATGACCAGTTGCGAAACGGGGAATACAGTGGTTGTTGCTTTCACGGGTATGCTGCTCGATATCATGTACCACAATTTGCCAGCAGCTGCGGTAGAGCAAGCCATAGATACTGATGTTACTGGAGTAAAGCAATCATTACATTGGAGAGTCACTATGGCTAAACAGTTTATTGAGGATTGGCGATGGAGATTGTCCATTTTGCAACGTCTTTTGCCATTATCAGAGCGGAACTGGAGTTGGAAGGAGGCTTTGACCGTGTTACGTGCAGCTCCATCTAAACTACTCAATCTGTGAGTTCTGAAGCTGTACAAAATTGAGAATATCTGTATAGAGAGTGACACTTAAGTCATTGTCGCTCAGATAAAATAGTCCATAGGATTGTTGAGACGTCATCTAAGCAGTGTTGTAAATTTCTAGTTGGAAAATGAACACTTAATTGTCACAGGTGCGATATGATGACCTGATCATCATACTTGCCTGAAGTAGTTTTGTTTTGTTATGGGGAATACATAACCATGAGACTTAACATTTTTCTGTTGAGCAGTTGCATGCAAAGGGCTAAATATGATATTGGAGAAGAGGCTGTTAGTCGGTTTTCTCTGTCTCTAGAAGATAAAGCTACGCTTGGATTAGTGGAATGGGTTGACGATACCTTCAGAAGAGCATCTGTAAGAAATCATAATGGCTTGAGATTCTTGCTTGAACAGTTAATGAATCTTAACCTATAAAAAGTACACGTTGGTAAAATAATTGAATGTTAAAGGTTATGTATAGTACAACTCATAGATACCACTTCATGTTGGCACAATTTTTTACAAGTTGTTGTGGCTTAGATGTTATGGAGTAATATTGGAATTGTTCCTCAGATAATTGTTTGGTTGCCCTTATCTCCATGGATCCAAGCTGCAGTGGTCCACAACTACATATTGCCTTCTTTAGCACTTGCCATGCGTTCTTCAATATTCATCGATCATTGTTGACTACTTTCACACAAAGTTTTGAGCAGCTTTACGTTCTTTTGCAATCGTAGGTAGAAGATGCAGTATCACGTGTTGCAGATGGGAATGCGGCTGTTCAAGAGATAGATTTTCCGGCTCTCCGTACCCAGTTGGGTCCTTTAGCAACAGCAAGTCCTCAAACTTAATTCTGTCACATTTTCTTATTAACTTAGAGCTCGAAACAATGTTATATTTTATAATCTATTTTGGCTGATGAGTGTTCTTTCTGCCAGATTCTTCTGTGCGTTGATGTTGCAGCAACTTCAGCAAAATCTGCATCTTTGTGCCAGCAGCTTCTTGATCAGGCAAACTTTTATTTTTAGTCTTTTTCTTAGAAGCAAGATTGATGTTCCACTTCTGCATCTCCCCCTTCTCTTGACAAAAACAATATTATACTTATAAAATGTCAAATGGTTGCTTCCTGTATATAAGATGTACAAGTGGGGCTACAGACAGTATTAAAATCTGAATCTCCAGCCACAAAAGATATGAGTGCCAGAGACACTTGAAATAAATACACTAAAATAAATTCTCCCGAAAAATGAAAATCGACATCGCTGAACTAGTAGATGATGCCTGATGCACCCCTCAAAGGAGTTTGAGATTGAAAAGAGCATAATACAAACTGGTTGCTGTATAGGAGAAGGTGCAGAGACTACATTTTACCTTTCTTTTACATTGAAGTATTCCTTGTCCTCTTTTCCTTCTTAAGTTGTAGAATAGAACAAAAAAGACTGGTGGAGTAAGTTTTTTTGGTTATTAGCTGTAGGTATTTGGACTCATTTCCTTTTGTTCATCAAATTGAGACCAACATTATATGCCTCTCCATAGTGGATGCTTGCTAGACATTGACTAGGTCATACTTTTATTTTTCACTGGCACTTGTTCAATTTTTTTTCTCTCCGAAAAATTATGCTGTTAAACACACTGACTCACCTTATTGATAGAAGAAAGCTAACCTTAGTGGAAGATTTCATACCCCGCGAAAGACTAGGATGAGTTGTGTTTAAGAATGCATTTTCATATTTCTTACTCCAGGCCCAGATTATGCTGTCTGAAATTTACCCTGGAGGCTCCCCGAAGACGGGCTTTACATATTGGGATCAGATTCATGAAGTGGTGGTAATTTCTGTAACAAGGCGTTTAATTAAGCGTCTGCATGAATATTTGGAACAGGTGCCTTTTCTCAACTGATCACTTGAATTAGAGTCCTAGATAGATAGGTCAAAACTGTGTTGGTTGTATAATATATACAGTTGAGGCGCCTCTCTCTTAGCCAGTTGGTTTTGAGTGTGTATCCAACTATCATAACAACTTGGAACAGACTTCGCATGGATTTGGAATCGTAGTTATCATTTGGTCCTTGGATGTTTCCTTTGAATCATTGTAAGATTGTAGTTACCCATGATTTTCTTGTGTGAGCATGATTTACATGTCATTTCTAGGAAACGCCGCCGCCTCTTCGAGAAATATTTTCTGGGGAGAGTCCGATACTTTCGGCCAAAGATTCTCTTCGGCAGGGACAAAGGGAAAGAGCGCTTGCCATATTGCATCAAATGATTGAGGATGCACATAAGGGGAAGCGCCAATTCTTGAGTGGTACTCAGGCTCTTTTTTTCCGCCACTTTTTTTCCTTCAAATGACGAACAAACTATAGCAATGATATTTTTAGTATTGGAGTTAATGTAACACATCTGTACCGATATAGGAAAGCTTCATAACCTTGCAAGAGCTGTCGCTGATGAAGAATCTGAATCATCTTTTACCAAAGGAGAAATATTATATCCTGATCACAAACATCACACGAATAGCGATAAAGATGGTATTTTGGGCATGGGGCTAAAATCTCCCAAGCAGGCAGCAACGAGTTCATCAACTGGAAAACATGACATGCACACTCTTGGCTATGAAGGGAAAGATAGTGGAAAGCGGTTATATGATTTGATAAGTACAAAGCCAACAACTTATCTCTCTCAGTTTATCATCTACATAGCGGCTATCGGTGACATAGTAGATGGGACTGATACAACTCATGATTTCAACTTTTTCTCCCTGGTCTACGAGTGGCCTAAAGATGTAAGTATCTGTGATAATGTTATGTTATGCAAAGCTCTTTTTTTCTCGTCAAATTATCATTAACACTATACTACTACGTTGCCAGCATGATGTTTGTGAGTTTGCAGCTAGTACTTATGCTCTGCCAGCATGATCTTTGTGAGTTTTCAGCAAGTACTTATGCCCCGATTTGAGTATATGTTTCTGCATAACACATTTTTTATATCCAGAAGGTTTACCAGTTAATTTTGTTATTATGATTTTTGTTTTTAGAAGTTACAGTAATAAAAGGCTTCTTATCAGAAAGTGATGAAATTTATCTAGAAATGTAGATAACATTCGGTTGATGTTATTTTTGGGCACAGCTTTTGACTCGTCTGATTTTCGACCGGCAAAGCACTGATGCAGCAGGAAAGGTGGCTGAAATTATGTCTGTTGATTTTGTCCATGAAGTGATTTCTGCTTGTGTTCCCCCAGTTTTTCCTCCACGATCTGGTCATGGATGGGCTTGCATTCCTGTGATTCCTACTCATCCTAAGAACTTACAGGAGAATAAAGTACTCACCCCATCTTCAAAGGAAGCGAAACCCAGTAGTTACATTCACTCCTCATCTATGCCAGGAATGTCTCTGTACCCTCTTCAATTGGATGTAGTAAAACATTTGGTCAAACTTTCTCCAGTGAGGGCTGTACTGGCCTGTGTGTTTGGCAGTAGTATGTTATATGATGGACACGAGTCATCTATAAGCAGTTCATTTAACAACAGATCGTCTCTACCACCTGATGTTGGCAGGCTATTCTACGAATTTGCCCTAGATCAGTCAGAGAGGTAAGTGTCAAGATTATTCATTAGTAAGAAAAGGATTCTCTTTTATCTGGTGGAGTTATATAGGCATCAAATATGTGTACTTGCAATCGCGTGAGGGGTCATATATAATTTTGCTGGACATTATGACCATGGTCAATATCTTGTGCCCATGTTGCACTTTTGATTCTTATTCAGTCTCACTTTGCCCATCAGGTTTCCTACATTGAACCGGTGGATCCAAATGCAAAGTAACTTGCATCGAGTTTCAGAGATGGCCACAACAGTTTCACATCCATCTAAGGATGAACAAATTAGACCTGAAACTAGAGTTTCTGTCAAGCGATATCGTGAACATGACAGTGACCCTGAATCTGATGCTGATGATCCTGGTAACAGCTTGCCCGCGCCCGCTCACGAATCTAGTAGTCCTGTGTTGGACCCTTGTGCTCCTGAACCCACTGCATCAGCATTCCTTTCCTTTGACTGGGAGAATGAGGGACCTTATGAGAAGGCAGTAGATAGGTATGATTGTCTTTCTTTCTTTTAGATTTTGATTTATTTGTTATATAATAGGTAATCTTAGTCTTTACCCGCCCCATTTTGTAAGCGCTTCGGCGCCTTTTAAAGGTTTCTATAAAAGTCTTAACCCCTTTAACAAAAAAATATAATATAAATATATAATATATCTTAGTCTTTACTCTTAACAACCAAAATAATGTGTTAGCTGTATGTCTTCTGAAAATTTTCATTTTCCTTCATTGCTGTGCAACAGATTAATTGAGGATGGAAAACTTATGGATGCACTTGCCATTTCAGACCGTTATTTACGTAATGGGGCTTCAGACAAGTTGCTTCAACTTATCATTGAAAGTGTGGAAGGAACTGGTTCAGTTTCTGATCTCCCTCCAGGTCATGGGGGTGTTAAAATTTGGAGCGATACTTGGCAATATTGTCTGCGGTTAAAGAACAAAGAATTGGCAGCAAAACTTGCCCTCAAGTATGTAGCTCTAATTGTTCTTTGCTCAAGCACATGGATGCTCTTGAAACATTATTATAGTGATTAGAGTATGTAGCACTCACTGTGTAAGTCTTACTACTGTTCAATGCATCACTTTTAACAGGTACTTGCATAGATGGGATTTGGATGCTGCTTTAGAAGTTCTGACTATGTGTAGCTGCCATTTGTCACCTGCTAATGATCCACTTAAAAATGAGGTACTTTTTAGTAGCTTTATATCAAATACGAGTAAAGGCACCCGTCGTCCCGACGGTTCGGTTCGAGAAAAATTAAAAATCGAACCAAATTATTAGTCATCCCTTTTAAAAATATGAAACTGTAAACCGAACATTTTTTTAAAATTTGAAACCGAACCGAACCGCCCGGGAGGGACAGACATCCGAGATCCTATTCTGTTATATATATCAAATATTCATGTGTTCTGGACACTAATAGTTCTGTTGTTAATAGGTCTTGCAAAAGAGACAAGCTTTGCAGAGATATAAGCTCATCTTATGTGCAGATGATCAGTACAATAGCTGGCTAGAGGTAGTGGCAGTTCCTATTTTTTTGAAGGAACTAATCCCTCTATGAGAAATACAGTGACTTAAACAATTGTCAGTCTTTTCATTCCTTCTTTTTTCTTTTTTTTTTGAATTGTTCATCTGCTAGGTTGAGGCAGAGTGTAAAGAAGACCCTGAAGGCCTTGCACTGAGATTGGCTGGTAAAGGTGTTGTTTCTGCTGCTTTAGAGGTAGCTGAAAGTGCAGGCTTGTCAATTGGCCTGCGCCGAGAACTTCAAGGCAGACAACTTGTGAAGCTTCTCACTGCAGATCCCTTAAATGGTGGAGGCCCAGCTGAAGCTTCACGGTTTCTATCTTCACTACGTGATTCTGATGATGCTCTGCCTGTTGCCATGGGTGCAATGCAGTTGCTGCCTGATTTACGCTCTAAGGAACTCTTGGTAATTAAATTATTTTGCTCACTGAGTTGATATGTGACTTTAATAGTGTAAAAGGATTCATATTTTTGGGGATTTTATCTTGAAGGTTCACTTCTTCCTTAAACGAAGAGATGGGAACCTGCGGGATGCTGAAGTGTCTAGACTAAACTCATGGGCTTTAGGTCTCCGTGTTCTGTCTGCTTTGCCATTAACATGGCAGCAAAAATGTTCATCTCTACATGAGCACCCACATTTGATATTGGAGGTTCTTCTGATGAGGAAACAGCTTCAATCTGCTTCCCTGGTAGTAACCTAATGTTATGTTCTTCATAACTGGATATTATATTTGTTTGTGAGGATAATGAGTCCTTTTAGACTGTGAATTAGAAGCTCTTTTGCTATTGGAATGGCTTATTCTCCGCGACATGGCCTTTAATTAACATGTATGATATGGCTTCATTGGCAGATACTTAAAGAGTTCCCTATTTTGAGGAATAGCAATACCATTTTCGTGTATGCTGCCAAAGCCATCGCTGTCAGTGCTAACTTCCCAGCAAGAGAGCCTCGAACATCAGTTCCAGGTACCAGGTCAAGGCAAAAAATTCGAGTAGGTACACCTACGAGATCATCCTTCACCAACAGTCTAAGCAATTTACAAAAAGAAGCTCGCAGGGCCTTTTCATGGGCCCCTCGAAACACTGGAGATAGACCTGCTCAAAAAGATACTTACCGTAAAAGAAAGAGTTCTGGGTTAACTTCACCAGAAAAGGTTCCGTGGGAGGCAATGGCCGGAATTCAGGAAGATCGTGTTTCATCATTCACTTCTGAGGGACCAGAACGTCTTCCTTCTGTTTCTATTGCAGAGGAATGTATGCTTACTGGTGATCCTAGTAAGGATGAAGCTGTTCGTTCGTCTCATCGATATGAAAGTGCCCCTGATCTAATCCTCTTTAAGGTATGCACAAAATTATTTAAAAATTTGCTGTTTTAGATGTTTAATGCGAGTCCCACTTAGATTTTGGGTTTTGGGGTTAGATAGTTATTGCATGCCAGAAATCAGAACTCCACACCACGAGTTCGAACCTTGGTGGCACAAAAAAAAAAACTCAGATGTTTACGTTCTTCTTTTTTGTAGGAAACAGTATTGTGCTGATTTGCCAGTGAACTTGAGCTAATAATTAAGGAAGTTATTTTGTTGGCCATGATTGGGTTTCAAGAATGCTTTCTAGCCTTGTACCCTATCTGCAAAATAAGAATGAATTATTTATTCCTATCCCTTTTTCAATAAGTATATAGTATTGTGAGTTGTGATATAAGCACAATGTGATGTTCACGACTGGTGAACTTTATAAGCCAACTGAATACCTACGTAATTTTTGTTTCAGTCTCTGCTCTCGCTGTGCTACGATGAATCAGTGTCTGCCAAAGGCGCTCTTGATCTCTGCATCATTCAAATGAAGAATATCTTGAGTTCTCAGCAGTTACCAGAGAATGCATCTATGGAAACCATCGGGCGAGCATATCATGCTACCGAAGCTTTCGTACAGGCATGATCTTTATCATTACATGCATCAACGTCTTCTTCTTCTTTTTTCTGAATGCCGTTATTATGCGGTAATAGTGATCACAGAGAGATTACCTAGAAAGTGACCTACTGACGCTACATGATTCAAGTTGCGTTTCAATTACTCTGCTGCTTTTGCAGGGTCTGCTTTATGCAAAAACTCTACTTAGAAAATTTGTTGGAGGTGCTGATACAATTGGCCATGACAGAAGCAAAGACACAGATGATGCGTCTTCTGATGCTGGTAGCTCTAGTGTCGGTAGTCAGTCTACAGATGAGCTGTCAGAAATAATGTCACAAGCAGAGATTTGGCTCGGACGTGCTGAGCTGCTTCAGAGTCTTCTTGGTTCAGGGATCGCTGCTTCACTGGATGACATTGCTGACAAAGAGGCCTCTGCAAGACTCCGTGACAGGTTAATCGTTGAAGAACGATACAGCATGGCTGTTTACACTTCTAAGAAATGCAAGGTATTTAATAACTACCGAGTTTAAGAAGTTTCAGACTGCTGTGATCAATCATCATGATCCTATTGAAAATTTCCAGATTGATAGTTTTCCGGTGTGGAATGCATGGGGCCATGCTTTAATTCGTATGGAGCATTATGCACAAGCTCGTGTGAAATTCAAGTACGCTTAATGTGCTGCCTCCTAGTTACCTATTTATATTTTCCTGTTATGTCACTGCTTTCTTTCCTTTTTACCTGCTCTGTCTTTGTCACAACACTGAATCTTTGACCTTTTTTAAATTGTATCCAGACAAGCCCTTCAATTGATCAAGGAGAGAGAAGACCACGCTTCTGTTATCCTTGATATTATCAGTACTTTGGAGGGTGGGCCTCCTGTTGATGTGTCTTCTGCTCGTTCAATGTAATTAGACTTTTCTTGACATTGTTTTATGCTAGAATTTTTGAAGGCCATATTTGGCTTATGCTGATTTGGGGGATTTTTATACTTTTAGCCTCACTCTATTTTTGGCTTTTTTCGCATTTGATTCAGGTATGAGCATTTAGCAAAGAGTGCCCCAACCATCTTGGATGATTCTCTCTCAGCTGATTCATATTTAAATGTCCTTTACATGCCGTCTACATTTCCGCGCTCAGAGAGGTCCAGACTGTTTGGTGAATCAGCAAGCAGTACTTCGTCACCTAGTTCCGAGTTTGATGATGGACCTCGCAGCAATCTGGACAGTATCCGTTACCTTGAGTGTGTCCACTATTTGCATGAGGTAAGATGGCCTTTGATTTTGGCCTTCGTAGTAGCCTCACTCACTGAATTTTTGACACTTGATCAAGTTTGAAAATTCGACATTTTTTAGTTCTATCTCTAGAGGGTAGGTTTAAGTTTTGCAGCCCAATGCTCTTTTGGTAAGTAAAAAATAAAATAGAAACTGTTATCCTGTATAATACTCATCTTCAGTATTTCGGTTATTGTATTACTGAAGCTATCATTTCCAATAATCCTTCTCGTGATTGTAATTAGCTATTTGTCTTATCAAAGTTCATCTTTTTCCTTTCATCTCATGCAGTATGCCCCAAAGCATTTGCTCAACTTTATGTTCAGGCATGGTCATTACAAAGAGGCATGCGCCTTGTTTTTCCCTCCAGATCGTCTTCCTCCATCTCCTCAACCCTCATCCAAAGGAGCAGTTACTTCATCTTCATCGCCTCAGAGACTTGAGTTTTTAATGACTGATTATGGGACAATCGATGATTTGTGTGAGTTTTGTCTTGGATATGGCGCTATGTCTATCCTGGAAGAAGTAACCTCAACCAGGATGGCCCTTGCAGCTCAGCAAGATGGTGTAGTGAATCAGTATACAGTTGCAGCGTTGTCTCGTATCTGCATCTATTGTGAAACTCATAAACATTTTAATTATCTATACAAGTTCCAGGTAAGTCTTATTCATTCTCTTTTGCGTCGTTTTCACATAATGAAGCTCAAGTGACGTTTTATTTTTTACTTAGGTGGCTAATCTACCTCCTGTGTTTGTTTGCTTCAATCATAGAGAAACTACAGTTTTGTAGTTAGCTACGTGCTCAATATAAATTTGTTTTTTAAGTTTCTTGGGTGGGGCTACATAAAGCATGGCTTGTTTAAAGTTGAAGGGCTTGGAAGAGTGATAACTAAAGTTTATATTGGTCATAGAGTAGTTTTTCTGGTGGATTGCTTTGTGAATCAGAAACTCATGTAGATCTGAAACACTGGCGTTTGATAATTGTAGGTAATCAAGGGTGATCATGTTGCAGCTGGACTTTGTTGTGTTCAGTTATTTATGAATGCTTCTTCTCTTGAAGAAGCTATCAAGCACATGGAGCATGCAAAGGTATATTCTAATGTCCTCTTGAATTCTATACTATAATGTATAAAACAATTTTTGATAGATAAAATAAGGACTCGGCTGAGGGATATATTTCCAAATTTTGTTCTGATTAACGTGTGCTCTTCACGTGTACCATCAACTTGTGTATGCAACTACGGCTTGGAAAAAAGAAGAAGAAAAAAGACCTTAAATAAGGACAGTCCTGATGTTGCAATGACATTTCAAGTTGTTTAAATGTGGGCATGTGGCCCTTCAGCACAACTGCAAATCAAATAAGTTAGCGGAGTATATGTTATTGTGGTTTTGCTTGTGTGAATTACAAATCTTGGTACTCTGGCTGGCTATCTGCTTAAAAGAAATGTATGGCCTTCATAAGCGTGACAAATCCACTTGAGTGTGGGCTTGAAGTTTTCACTTCAGCATTCTTCTTCTTCTTTTTTTGGTTTTGGCCATTGAGGTTTTCTACATGTTTCAAGAAACCGTGGGTTGAGTGTTTTCTCAAAATCATTGACTTAACTTATGACTAGTGTAGTTCTTCTTTCCTGTTATTAAATCGTGTAATTTTTGTAAAAATCTTCGACTTACTTTATTACTAGCACATGGTAACTTGTTTGAAATTTTCTTGCTTCAATGGTGTATAAATTATTCCTTCTAGATGCATTTTGAGGAAGGGTTATCTGCACGCCACAGAGCAGGAGAGTCCACCAAAGTGGTGACCAAGGGTGTACGTGGGAAAAGTGCATCTGAAAAGCTGACTGAAGATGGTCTTCTTAAATTATGTGCCCGTGTGTCCATTCAGGTAAAATATCTAATTAGTAGACAAAACGGGATGTGATTTATGTAAGTTCCCAAGAAAATAAAATAGATGATATGTTATGTACTCAATAAAGGCATCAACTATTAATTCTCCAAAGAGTTTGCTTAGTATTTGTGAGACCAGATGCTGAATGCTGCTCTCATTGTTATACTGAGTTTATTGATCGCTTGTCTCCGCAAAATTTAGGTTGAGGTTGTGAAAGCCTTTAACGATGTCGATGGACCACAGTGGAAGCATTCTCTTTTTGGAAATCCGAATGACCCAGAAACTTTCAGGTGAATCACGTTTAGCGTGCTTCTGCAGTGCTTGACCACACTAGCGTGTCATTGCAGAGTATGATGGAAGTGTTGGTCAAGCTTAGCTGATTCAGTTTAAAATCATTTTGTAGTTAGTAGTGGTGTCTCACATAGTTCATATAGGACAGATGTCTGGATTCAGATTATTCATTTGTGTTTCGATTTCGATTAACTTTGACATACATAATTAAGCATATTCAGCTTATGCTGCATTTCGCATGCTTGTACAACAGAATTTAGTTATTCGGCCTTTGACTTTGTGTTGGTTGTAGCCGTCTTTAACCTTCTCACATGCAGATGCCATCCTTTGTTTCAGGAGAAGGTGTAAAATAGCAGAGACGCTTGCTGAAAAGAATTTCGATCTGGCTTTCCAAGTCATTTATCAATTTAATCTTTCTGGTAACCATCATGTTATTGGTATGAATTTGCATACATGCTAGGAAAACACAAATCTTAGTATGGACTTTCCATGTTGCAGCTGTTGATATATACGCTGCCGTAGCTGCATCATTAGCTGAAAGAAAAAGAGGTGGCCAGCTAACAGAGTTTTTTAAGAACATTAAAGGCACAATTGATGATGATGATTGGGACCAGGTAAATCAGTTTCTTCCTGGGAATCCTTATATGTGCTATTACAGTTATGGTGGTGCAAGGTTTGTGAATCATCCAAACTTCAACAAAACAGTCAATTTAATTAATTATTTATTTTTAAATCCATCTCATTGTGTTTCTGAATCTTCATTCTGAAAAGTTTGTTTTGAATGGTGTTTCTGTGAGAAGTTATCATTATAATATTCTTCAGAAAGAAGTTGAGAATTCGCTCAGTAGACGTGCATCTTTCTTTCATCTTCGGAGGCTAAAATCCTGAAAATATATGTGTAGTCAGTTGTAACCTACTTTCTAATGGGGTTAGGTATTGGGAGCTGCCATAAATGTTTATGCAAACAGGCACAAGGAAAGACCAGACCGTCTTATAGACATGCTAACCAGTAGTCACAGGTAAGAACAAATCTCATGGCCTTTTGATGTTTCATACAGCGCATACATACGCCTGAGGCTATCTTTCCCTCTTTTCAACTAACTTGTATCTTTACTTTCTATGAAACTGCATGGATTTTTTTTATGTCTACGCTCTAGGGTGCGCTATTTTTTTCATCTTTTATCATTTTAACTTAAAACAAACACACCCTTGATACTGTTAATATCATATTTTTATTCAAATGGAAAATTTCCAGATTTACAAAAAATCCGTACTGTACCACTCAACTATTTTAAAGATGGCTTTATATAATTTGAGTGGATTTTTACATCAGTTGCAGCATTATATTGATTATTTTTTTAGCTTACTCTCTTTTCATATTTTTATTTCCTTTCTACCCTACCATTCATTTTAATTTCATTTCTCACCGGTGAAATTATAAAACAAACAAAACTGCGGTTTGAAACCGGTGTTTTCTTATGTAAAATTGGAGACATGTAGTTTAAATGACATCAAACATCGATATCATACCGTGGTTTTCTTGTTTATGAGCATGTCACATCTTGCAATCCAGTGTCGTCCTCATTCAAAGCATTGTAACACGCCATTTTTGGGTATACAGGAAGGTGCTGGCTTGCGTGGTTTGTGGCCGTCTTAAGAGTGCGTTCCAAATCGCATCCCGAAGTGGAAGTGTAGCTGATGTTCAGTATGTAGCTCATCAGGTTTGACTCTTTGCTAGCTTCATCCAATGCAGTGGATTTATGAAGAAAACTGAGGGAAAATCGTTGTAAGGCTTTGATGATAAAGTAATAATCATTTGTGAAACTAACTATTTGCAGGCGTTGCATGCAAATGCTCTACCCGTGCTGGATATGTGCAAGCAGTGGTTAGCACAGTACATGTAGTAGTAGTAGTTCCAAAGTGGAGACTCTGCCGATGATATGAGCTAATCCAGACTAAAAGCTTCTTCCCATTGTTGGCTATGCCTCAAAAATCAAGACTGCCATCACATTTTTCTATGCAAGTCAATGTGCAGCTACTGGTTCTCAATTGTGCAGTGACTCCGGAAATGTATGTTGTTCATCAGCATTTGTAAAAAAGAAGAAGAAGATTTACGTAGATTTATTGATGGCACGATGAAGGTTAAAGTACTCTTCAGCGGCAGCTTTCAAATTTTGATGTAAATGCAACAACATTTGAAAAATTTAATGTACTTGATGAAAGTTGGATGCCAAAACTGTTGCTTTCGGAGGAGGGTCGGGCAGGCTCTCCTCCTCGCACAACCACTGTCCCACCACCACTCTCATCTCTTCCATCTCCAGCCACCACAGATCTGGGCCGAGGTCACCCTGTTTTGGCCTCCCACCACCACCACCGTCACTACCATCTCGCCTCAAACCCGTCCACAGCCCCGATCTGTCGTCGTGCTCTGCCGCGAGTCAGCTTCTCGCACAGTAACGGTGGCCAAGGAGGCCTGAATCCCCATCCGAAGCCGCCGTGGCTGGCTGCGCGACTGGGTCTGCCTTGCAGACTGCAGATCTGGTTTTTCCTACCCCACGAATCTAAACCCGCGGCGGCCTCATCCCCAGATCCGCCCCCGCCGACCGCTACAGCCCAGATCCGACCGCTCCAGCGCTAGATCTGGCCGTGTCAGCACCAGATCTAGTCGTGTCAGTGTCAGATCTGGTCGTCGAGGCTCCTTGAGCCAAATTCTTAGGCCTTGCGCCACACTCATGTAGGCTCACCGAGCTGCCGCTATCTAGGCTTCGTGCCACCCCTGTAGGCTCTCCGAGCCAACGCGTCTTAGGCTTTGTGCCACCCCTTGTAGGCTCTTCGAGCCACCATGTTTTAGGCGTCGTGCCACCCCCTTGTAGGCTCTCCGAGCCCTAAGTCCTTTGGACCATTATCAATAAAATAAATATATTAAAAAAAAAACTGTTGCTTTCTCTTGGTAGTTTTATCACACGTCTTGTTTTTGAGAAAGTATCATATGACTAGTTGAAATCAGTCATACCATTCACAGATAGCATGGCTTTTTTTTTCCCATATCAATGAGTCTCAAAAGTGCATCCCTGGTTTACTGGATGTTGCTATCTGAGATTCCGAGTAATGGAACGAGCAGAAGATAGGGATGTGGGATCAGAAGCTGGGCCGGATCTGACAAATTGCAGAAGATGTTATGCAATAAGCACCTAAATGTTACACCTGAAGTTGGCTACATACCATTACCATTTTCACAAGTAGTTCACCCCCATCACTAGGAAAACATGCCATTATATAGGACGGGCAAGTCACCAACTGCGTCAAACTAATCTCCCTAGTAGTTTTTATTTATTTTTAATCTGTCCTACTTTAGTATTAATAGTTTTTTTTCTGCCTTTATTTTTCATCAAACAACAGTTCTAAGTTAAGATTTTTTTCAATCCAATTTAATTATTTCAACCACAGTTTGCCAGAATCATAGATCGAAAATTTACAATTGTGAAAAATTTACTATCCTAAGGAACTATTATGGATTGCATTTTGTCTGAATTGTAGAATGAAAAATTAAGATACTGCGGTTTAATAAAAATAATATAGGATGATAACATATAAAAATAAAATAGAATGCAATGAAAACTAAACGCCTAAAGAAATTGGAGAAAAATAGCTCCTTTACACCTGAAACATCAGCATTATTTATAAAAACTATGGCACGGCTAGGACATGTTCGCCTTAAGCTCAGAACATATAATCAATCTACTAACAGTTTAGTAGGTTACGTTTTATAAAGTAAGGATGAATACCAGAAGTTCCATATTAGAACACTGAAGTAAGGATGAATAATGTTAAGTTCCATATCAGAGAACTGCAACTGGGGAACAACAAGGCAATGCAATAAAGCTCAACTTTACTTTTTCAAGGTGTCAGACTATCTTTCTGAAAGCCTACTACATAACTCTAACCAGCTCAAGTCTAAAATCCACCTTGGAAAGCCAGGAGTGATGCACAATTAGCTGACTAATTAAGATAACACCCTTTTTCCTAATTCTTGATATGTATTCATCTATGCAGGACTTCAAGGGGAGAAAAACAAAAACAATTTATTTACTTAAAAGCATCTCATGGCCTGAAGCGATCCTTTTCTAAGCAAAGAAAGAAAAAGATACACTTCTACTGGTAAAACCAGAGACAATGAAAATCATACAACTTTCTCACCCGTGTCCACACACCTTGGTCCCAAAAGATTATATTAATGTGAACTTCTTCACTTTTTTTAGCAAGCCAAGCTTTCATTAAAGAAAGAAGAAAAAGCAAATTACAGTGTTTCAATTTCTGAGGGAGTAGAGTAAAAGAGCAGATTGAACCTTCAATTGGTGTCCCGACGATTGAACAAGTCAAGAACGGTGAAAGCAGCCTTCTCAACTCGTCCTCTCTCTTCTTCAAGAGCCTTCTTCTTTTCCAAAGTAGATGCTTTGGACCTCTCAATTACCTGCATTACTCCTTCAGCATTTTGATCAATCTCGCTGCAATAATTTCAGTATTGAGAGCAACAATCGAAGAGAGATTTGAGAGCAATGTTCAAAAGAAGCAAAGACAAACTATAATAAAGAAACAAATCCACATTCCACACAGCTGTCCAATTATCAATATACCAAAGTCAAGAATATTCATGGTGCAGTACTGTTTGCGTCAGGAGACAAAGTAAGGTTCCTTCTGCTCATAAACATCCTATCTATCAAAGATAAGATGGGGTTTAAAAGGTAGAACTATTAAGCATAATCCAGCATGCATCAACCATAATGGTGAACTAGAAAGACAGATGAACATCACTGTGTTTCCCTTCACGCTGAAGAATTCCAAACTAAATACCTCCAAGAATAACATGTTATTTAATTTTCATCAAGTTATAGACATAAATGCTGTTATATCTAATTCAAACTTGCCATAATAAACAAGACGCTTTGATGTCATGAACTCATGCAACGTGCAGAGACTTAAACTTACTACATGCTCACCTTATCTTACTCAGCATGCTCTCCAATGCCGCTTGAACCTGGCTCGAAAGATCTGCAACCAGCAATCCAACAAATAGCTCCATTACATGCAAAAAATGGCGAAAACAGGCAGAACCAAGAATATCATTCAGATTATAAGCATAGAAACTTAACAATCCATATCAAAATTGATCTTAAACTAACAAACATTGGATTTCACTGATCCTCTTCTGCCAATCACCTCCAATAACTCTACAAACAAGTGAACTCTCAATTACGGTTGCTTTAGGAACATCATGATGTACTCATGCAGCTGCTTCTCCTTTCCACCTATTTCAGTTTTTTCAAAACCAAATCCAAAGCATAAACGCTGAATCACAGATCCTGTGCCAGACAAAAAACAGTACACGTTAAACCTACTTTACGCAGCGAATCCCGTATGCAACCACCAAAGTTCATCATAACCACTGATTAGCACCATATTTAGATATCCTGCTAAGTTTCCACATCCGAAAGGACTGATAGAAAACAAGAAGCCAGATCTAAGCACGACGCAATCCTTCTACAGTTCTACTTTGAAACTTAAGGCACGTCATATACAAGCACAACACGATCGGAAATAGACACAAATGAGTAGAAGCGGAATCGTACCGTACACGACAGACGCCATACGTGAATCGTCATCAGAAGCCTCCACAACAGGAAGATCGTCCGCCGGCGGAGAAGACTCCATTATCGCTCTCGTCGAGCTCTCCGGAAGCGCGCTCTGATTCGAAAATATCTCAGCGAGGGAATTCTGAGGAAGGAGCGTGCAGAAGAAACCGAATTTATACTCCCTGCAACTTCTACAAAATTTATATTTTAGCCCCTCGTCTATCTCTGTATAACAAAGATGGTGTATAGAAATAGAACTATAGATACAGAATCTGAGCTCTGAGCTGTGAGAGGATCAAAGTGAGAATACAGTGTGGAGCGGAGACGATTTTGAAATAAGAATTTGAAATTATCTTAATTCTGAGCTGCTGGATTGAAAGACACGTGTCGCTTATCCACAGCTCGTGTCCCCTACTGACAACAGGTCATCAATAAATGTTGAACAGAAGAAAAAATATACTAAAAGAAAAAGAAGAAGTCAGTGGCTGTGATTATTAATTCTGGTTCATCACTAATCAAGTTTTAACCATGGTTAGGGGGGTGATACATACACTTAATTGTATTTTTTTTTATTATTTAATATTTTTAATGTGTATTTAATATTTATAATTATCTTAAAAATTCAAATATTATAATTTTATTTTTATAATTAATAAAAAATTAATTATACATCAGTAATAATCCATCAATTCTATATTTTACACAAAATTTTTAAAATATATATTAAATCTTTAATTATTAAATTCAATAACTAGCATTAAGTGTTAATTTAATCTATTTAATTTAACTGGAATCGACGTGTATATCACGATGGAAGGAGTACTGTTTTCGTGTCAGGAGGATATCAAGTTTTTACTGACGAAATTGTAATCCTCAATGGCGTTAGTTAAACAATTAGCGACGACACTCCCATTTGACAACAAATGACGTACTGTGCTTACGGATTTCCATTGTAGCCTAAATTATAATTTAAGAAAAACAACATGTTCAAACATGTTCGAATCACAAGCACAGTAACAGCTCTTTTTTTACACATGCTTGGTCTGTTTCTTGGGCAAAAACCCAGTGTTATGCCTGGCTGCGACTTCCGCCACAAGCCCCTTCCCCGCTGGACTTCAAGCTTTTTCCGAGCTTAAGTAGTAGTCCCTTCAGAACAAGGAGGAGCTGGGACTGTCGCAGAAAAGTAGGATTGGGTATGTAGATTCTCTTGACGACAATGCGGAACTGATAGGTGAGGGTAGGGACAGTATGTCTGAGTCTCTATGCCAGAACTTCACTGTGGTGAACCTTCATGTCTTCATCTGCACTGTCAATTTCAGGAACCACAAAAACACATGGCCGGAACCGTTGAAGGATGCAAGCAAGAAAATCCACTACCATACAACAAGACAATTAAACAAACTCCAAAGATCTTCAAACCATTCTCCTCAGTATACAAATGCAACCCTCTCCCCTTTCCAAATCCTTCAACTTGGCAGTAGCAGAAATCAAAGTCACCATAGTGATATTCAGCTAACATCACCAGGCAGCCACATTTTAAACTAGAGATCATGGGCTTCCAGCTGACAAAATCCCTACTAGGAAATTAATGAAACAGATAAGGTAAACCGTATAGCTTCCTAGACTTCACCATCAAACTGCTCCTCAAATGCATGTGATTCTCCTCTAACCCAAACTTCAACAGCCTGCCGTCCATTTCACACCCATTAGCAACTTCCAACCCATCATAACAAGCATGAAGCAAGAAATTGTATGTAAACAAGTCCAGCTCGGTTCATCAGCAGGACATAAATTGCAGTTGAGTATTAAAACACACCTTTGCTTCATTCATTTTCAGCACTTGCAAGCTTGAAAACAGAAATCTTATTTACCAGGAAAAAAAAACCTATAAAATCATGGTAAGGAGGTATAGCTAGCTTGGTCTGGGATACCTTGCCCTTCATGACCTGCAAAATTAAGGCTCAATGCAGGTTATTACTGCACCCTTCTCGTCTGCACTGGGGAAAAATGATCGGCCTCACTTAGTGAAAACAACTTCCTAAAAAGACGAACCTGTTGCCTGATTTTCAATCACCGTGACAAAGGTGGAACATGGAGCAACCTTTTTCACTGTGTACGAGGATAAAACACAAAACTATCATCCTGTCGTACGCTCCTGTCTGACTGCAGCGGTGGAAGTAGTCCGCTGTTAGACAAGTCTTTCAACCCTTTGATTTCCTGTTGCAAGCGGGTGGCATGAGCAATGGCATGCTCAAGAACTAATGGATCATCAGGCGGATTTTGGAGAAGAGCCAGCAATGTCTGCCTATATACCTGAGCGTTCAATGAAGGACTAGCAATTTGCCGGTGCTTGCAGATCAACGAAACCTTGATAGCATGCTTACATACATTTCCCCGCCTGGCCCAGGGACAGTCGCAGAAGGAGAATTCAGAACCAGGGTTCCATAAAGTGTATGCCAATTTCCGATCCGTTTGAGATATGACTTTGGCAATGTCAGGATTTAGCGCGTCCAGCAAGACATCGGTGTCTGGGATTAGCAATGCCCTGGACCAGGAATTGGGCGACAATGACAGATCTTTGAGGTCCTCGAAGAAGCCGGTCTCCGTGATGTATTGATCAAACCAATACAAGGAATGGACTTCGGTGGTTAGAATGTGTATCAACCAGTCATTTCTAGGACGCGAATCAGAATGACATGCATTGACAAAATTTGAATTCAGTCTCAGGTGATATGACTCGATTGCAGCATGAGATTCCTGACTGGCAACAGGTAGTGTGTTAATGGCTTTTACCAATAAATCTGCGATGACAATTCAATGCTTTAGAAAAATCGTACATAGATCAACATGTATGCAAAAACATTTTCTCGTGTAACAATCAACATCAAGCTTTAGTAGCACATACCTAGCTTTGCTAAACAGTGGCTTTTAAAGTAATCCATAAACGAACAATGATCGACAAATATCTGCATAAACTCTTCAACCGCATCCCTAACACCAGAGCCAGTTTTTGTGCAGTATAGAATCCTTCCCAACTGCTTAAACATCTCACGCTGGACATCGAAGTTTAAGCATCTCTTCATGAGGCCCTTTATCCAAGAACGACGAACATGCCAAAGATTTAACAGTACTCGGCACTGAAAAACCTCTCTACAAGCCATAAACATAATTAGCATCCTTGATCTATTGTATTCATATTTAGTTAAATGGTGATCAATATTTGGAGCATACGTCACATTTACCTGATGACTGAGGTGTTGAAAGAAGGGTCATCAAGTAAAAAAGCACTGGGTCTCCACCTGTTATCTTTGGCTCGGATTCGTTCCATAAGAGGCCCCATCCATTTATGGATACCTTCACTAGCATCACACGATGAGATGACCCAGGCCACCGGAATAGCATTTTGAGAGGAGTCAAAAACTAGTAATGAGCATAAAGGGGACTGCAAATGGAAAAATGAAGACATAGATAACTCATTTTCACCGCAGCCATAGATACAAAAAATAGGGGTAAAAAAAAGGAACAAACTGAGAGATTGAGCACCTTGAGCTTTTTTAAGCCAAATGCTGAATGGGAAGCTATGCAACCATTTTGGCCTAGATGGAGCATTTGCTGCATCTGCCAATCTGTCTGCAATCCCAAGATGAGCGGTTCTGCACCAGAGGCTTCTTGAAAGAAGAATACATGTTTCGAATGGCGTTGACTCCATATGGCAACACTGCTTTCATCTACGAGGTGCAGCTGGTGAGAAGAACTATGGATAAGCCTTTCCATGTTCCGAACATCATTACGAGTGAGAAAATCATCGCGATTGTTTGGACCCCCATTCTTATGGACAAATTCCATGTGATGCTGAACTATACTGTCCAAAGAAACGCCAGCATAAAGCATGGCCATGACTTTTTGACGCAATTCTTCTGAAATGCGAGGAGCATACATTGCCCTTGTTCCAATGGCATCCTGATCAAGTATACCATGACAAGGAGAGCCTGACTTGTCTACGTGATTCCTTAAATTGTATACAAGAAGAGCAATTAATGGGCGAGTGTACAGACGCTTAACAGTGAAATGACATTGACAGCCTCTCATCATGTGGCGCCTACCAGGTCTGCTCCCTTTTCCTGATGCAGGTTTCGCATTTGAGTTATCTCCAAAAATAGACTCAGTATCTCGATAATCATCAGGACCATAAGAGCACCAATACCTAGTCAACCATCAGATTCTAACACACTTAGAAGTGACTTCTTAGATTACTTTGACATTGCATAGAGCTCTAAATCACTCAATCACCCTACTTACAAAAGTCCTAATACACACTGTAATCACAGATAAAGTTTCGCATGCAACTTGTAGACAAGTAAAAATCAACCCTGACTAAACATGACGTAGTATGCTCAAATACGAGATCAAGCCTGTCCCGATATACGTGCCAGCGCTGACTTGCTAAGTCTAAAACTTATAAATTTGTACAAACTCCACATCCCCTAATTTAATACTTATATGCAAAAGCTACCAAACTGACCAACCTCTTCTGCAGAAAATGGAAAGACAACATAGAGAATCTACTTACCACCAGGGCACCAGCACAAGAGCTTTAAGAAAATCCAAACATATATTACTCAAAGATAGAACTACTTACAGTGTATATTCAAGATAACCATCAACTCTCGGTTTCCTCACGCTCCCTTCAGCTCTCTTCCTTCTGGACTCCACCCGAAAGTTAGCCGGACAAGCAGCATTACCAGATTCCCCTTTGACAAAGTCACCCACCCTTGCAAAAGGGATAAGTGCAATATCATCGCCGCCCAAGCGACCACCACCAACCTTCACCCATTTGAGATGCGCAGCAGAAAACTCTTCGCATGGGGGATCCTGCACTGGCAGGCTGAGTATATCCTCCATTCTTGCCATCTACACTCAAACATAGTCCATCACGACACACATACAAACGGGGGCATACACCCAGTTATACCTCAAAACTCCAATTCGTTACACATGCCCCCCGTATTAACATTATACCAATATAAATATTGTGCTGCACTGAAACCTTTCATCCAAGCACACGAAGAATTTCTAATTTGACCATTTTATGCAAATTATCACACCTAAATGTTCTCTAACAGTGCAGTACCACTACCATACCTTTTCATGACCCTTCATGAATATAAGCTTGCCCAAATTAAACTTCGATCACTTCAAATTCTGCATAAGTAAATAAAAAAGAATAAACAAACATCTGGAAATGCAGAAAATGGTCAAAATTGAAATTCTTGGAGCAGAACCTGATGAACTAAAACGCGGCAAAACCCTAACAAAGTCGGATTATTGAGATTGCGGAGCTAGAAAGGGGATAAATTTTGCACAAGTTTAGGATGACGAGGGGAAGATGAGCGAGGTAAAACGAGAGGTTTAGGGTTGGGTGAGTTCCTTGGAGCAGCGGGATCGACTTCTCTGCTGATGTTGCGCGACGGTGACCGAATTTATTAAGTAATAATTTAATGTATATTTATTAGAATTATTTTTTTATTAATTATGATAATAAAATTATAAATGTTTAATTTTTTAAAATTATTTTGATATTAAATACGTATTAATAAATATTAAATAATAAGTAACAAAAATCTGTTAAAATACTAATTAAATTAGATTTCTAAGCCGCTATATTTATTTCATCAATCAACAACATACGTGTTTGTCACGTAATTTTACATATTCTATAGTTATCATTATATTTTTTTAATTATAAATGTTTAATTTTTTAAAATTATTTTGATATTAAATACGTATTAACAAATATTAAATAATAAGTAACAAAAATCTGTTAAAATACTAATTAAATTAGATTTCTAAGCCGCTATATTTATTTCATCAATCAACGTGTTTGTCACGTAATTTTACATATTCTATAGTTATCATTATTTTTTTTTCCTTATCAATAGTTCATATGCTAATTAATTAATTAATTCACTTTCGCAACTGAAATCAATCAGTATACCATGTGGTATTTCCAAGTGTAATAGATATGAGAGAAAAATTTAAGTTGGGTCTGAACTATCAACGTTTATCCAATTACATTAAGAACTATTACGATTTTCAAAAAGGGTGTGATGAAAAAAAAATTGGACTGATTTTCTAAAATAAAATTAACCGTTGCATTTCAAAACAATTATTATTATAAAACTTAGATTTGTGTGTGTACGTCGTTTGTTTATCAAAAGACGTCATTTTTTTATGTGCGTAAAACGATATAACTTATTTTGACAACAAACGATGTAATTTTTACACACAAGTATAAGTCTTATAATAATATTAGTTTAAGAATATAATGATAAATTTTATTTTAGAAAATCAATCCAATTTTTTTTTCATCGCACCATCTTTGTAAATCGTGGTAGTTCTGACCGCAATTAGGTAAGCGGTGGTAGTTCAGAGTTCTTTTAGAGTTTTATCCCTAGATATAAAGAGAAGAAAATGAGAGAAGGAATTGGATTCCATGCAGTGAAACAATTTGCTGCACACATAAAACGGCGTAGTTTTGGTTATCATAATTACTCATAAACTGTCATGTGTTAAACTATTAAATTTTTTATATCTTCTTTATATATGGTAGTTTATGAGTGGTTAATGATACTTAAAACTATGTCATTTTGTCTATGCAGCAAATTACTTGGCTGCATGAGATCTATTTGTATGAGAGAAATGAGTTGATCATGAGTTTTTGAAAGAGTTAGAGAAAATTTGGAGTGATTTTGGAGTAAGCCTCCTTTCATTTTTCACCCGATTTGAATATTTGAGAGGAAAATATGGGATTCGACATAAATTAACTCTTATACCCTTCTCTTCTTCTTATTCTTTCATTTTTATTTTTTATATGTAATGTTATTTAAATAATTTCACCGTCTTTTTACTTTTTTTCTTTCCAAATCTCTCATGAACTCAGTAACATCTATTATTTTCAAAACTCAAATCCGTTTCTTTATTTTTCAAATACTTTTTTTTCATTCTCTCCAAATTCAGTAACAAAGAGCAATAAGGAGACTTGTCATTTTTTAAATCACTCTTGGCTAGTCAAGAATGTTAGGTTCGATCCTTCATGTAGGGCTGCAAGCGAGACAATGTACTCGCGAGCCGCTTCAAAATAAACTCGATCAAAACTTATTCGTTGATAAATGAGTCGATCAAGAATAATAATTTTGAGTTCGTTTAATGAATAAGTCGAAATGAAATATTTGGTTTGTTATATTCGTGAACAAACTCAATAAGAATCTTTATTACATGCTCAAACAGAAACTTGATTATTGATAAGCTCGATTATAACTTTACTAGAACCTCGATAAAAAACTCAATTACCAACTAAGTCTCTTAATATTCATAAAAATTTCCGATGGAGATGACTTGCAAGTCGTCCGTAAAAAGTGTCACGTGTATTTAAGTTGGGCTTCTTCATTCCATGCTCATTTGGAGTATGACTGTCAATCAAGTAGGATAGATCCACTCAATCCATTTAGATTCACTTTTTTAAGATCTAGGTTTAATTATTTGGGTCTATGGACCTGTTAGGCTCTATTCATTTGGATCCATTCGGGTTTTGGACCCATTTCTACCCATTAGGTTTTATCCATTTGGATCCATGTAATAGATCTCTTTGGATTTTTTGATAATTAGTTTATTCAGATCTGAAATAAAATAATTTTTTATAAAAATAAATAAAAAATATTTTTAAAAAATAGAAAATAAATTCTAAAAAATAAATTTTAAAAAATATTTTTTCAGAAACAAAAAAATCAAAAAATATTTTTTGATTATTTTCAAAATTAAAAAATCAAAAAAAATTGTTTAATTATTTTAAAAATATTAATTTCATTTTAAAATAAATTTGTATATAAACATATATTTTTCATAATTTATTATTTTCATTGCTGATTTTTATGTATTTTATTTGTTAGTTTTAGTTTTAAACAATTTATTTTGGATCTACTGGATCTAGATTTGAATCCAAAATTTACTAAATTATTGAATCTGAATCTGGACCAAATGAAGTGGGTCTAGATCTAGATCCTTCCAAATGTATTTGTACAGGACCCATTGACGCCTAATTTGGAGACACTACAATTTCGACAGTCCAGGATTCGTAAATTGCAACGTGTGCATCTCTCATTCCCTCATTGTTTCTAGGCAGTGTCGATTGTCGCACCTCGCACGTCTGATGCCTCTCCACTTCATCGACTATGTCTTTAAACAATTATAGTATCGGACTCCTCCATCTCCATCCAATCTTCATCTCACACTCGGCTTAATAACCCTTCGTCGATTCATCTACGTCTTCCGCTGTTGTAGTCCGTTTAGTCGTATCTCGTACGCCGCTCCGTTTGTTTGCCTTTTCAATAGACAGATAGAAATCCTAATTTTGTTTGCTGAAGGTGGCTGATTTTGGATCTTTGGTACTGTGTAAAATTGTGTTAGGATCTAGTAATTTACGTATCCTGATAAATATCTTCGTTTCTCTTATATTTTACGAAAGAAAAAAAGTCTAAAATGCTTGCCGATTCTCCGCTTATCTTCGTTTCTGCCAATACTCTTCTCCTTCACACTGAAAATGTTAAAATCCAATTGTCGATTCACTGCTGTGATTTTCCAAAACTGCTTTGTGATGTTTCACGGAGTGTTTGGGATTTCAAAATTTGTGCAATTGAGGAACCAAATATGTATTGATTTGAAAAGATTATTATATGGCTTATGTGTTGTCCTATTAATTTGAAAACAACTTTAGATGATGTGTTGAGTTTCCACTGATTCAAACCTTATGGCTGTGTTTGGTTTAAGGAAAATTTAGTGGAAAGGAAAATGTGAAGGAAAATTGATAAAATTCAATGTTTGGTTTAGATGGAAAATATGAGGGAAAGAAAATCATGTGGAAAGTTAAAAGGAAAGTTGAAGTAAATTAAAAGGAGTTTTGAAACTTTCCTTCAAATTTCCATTCTAAACCAAATAAAGAAAAATAAAATGGAATCCATAATGAATTTCACTTTCCATCAATTTTTCCTTTCCCTACAATTTTTCCTAAACCAAACACAGCCTATATGTCTTTTATTGATTTAAAAAGATTCACTGATGATGATGTATTGCTGGTGCAGTTGTCATAGTAGCAAATAGGTGAGAGAGATTTAATGAAGAAGATAGAAGAAGTGATGATGCACCAAAAATAATTAGTTGAAGCAGGTGCTAATGTTGAAACAAGGAGAATTAGTATTGTTAAAACCTTATGTGTATTTTTTTACATAGATATGTGTTTAAAATAGGTGTTGTTCTTGTATTTTGTATTTTTTGTTATTATCAAATGAGCTACTAAATAAGTAATTAAACTAGTAGCTTGTTAATGTTTGATCCAACTCGAAGTTTGTTTGTAAACGAGCCGCTCTTTTACTTTTAAATTTGAGAGCCGAGTAATTAAACAAGTTGCTCGTTTATGTTTAAACCGAGCTCGAGCTTTGCTTGTAAATGAGCCGTTCGTTTAAATCTGAACCGAGTTCGAACCAAGCCCAAATTTACAAAAAGATTATTTGAGTCGAGTATGAGCAAGAGACTTTTTAGGCTCGTTGAATATGGATCGAGTATTTCTAATTGAGCCGAGTAGAAACAAGTTAATACTCAGCTGATGACTTGTCTCGTTTGCAACCTACATTCGGGAACACACCGAAAACTTACATTTGTAGGCATTATATCTACCCGCCAAAAAGTATTGTGCTACCAAAGGCTGTACATGAGCGGAAAAGTGATCGTTTGGCATCCCCAATTGTGGAGCTCGAGTTAACTCCGTGATTGGCTGCATGTGTTTTTTATTGTGTTTATCTTATTGAATTTTTAAAAAATTAGCAATTTATGTTATTTATTGTAAGAATAAATAATTCATCAATACGACTCTTCTATATTATTAGATTTTACCGTGATATTTATATCACTTTCCGTTACTCTTTATCAACTTACAAGATTTGGTAGAAATAAAGAACAATTTGAAAAGTAAAATGAGATTAAATTATAGCCTAATTATGGTGTAGAGGTTGTTTATTACACACATTGAATATAGTAATTGTTAAAATTAAATTTAATGGACTAAGAAGATACTAACATTAGTTTTTGAGAAAAATAAATAGGTAAGTATTTATTAACATTCCTTCAATTTCG